>JBCAUG010704529.1:0-13482 GCA_038406175.1 Haplosyllis leylae
AAATTGCCGAAAAGAAGTTGCCATGCGTGATCCTATAAGGTGGTTTAAGTGTAAACTTAAACCACCTAAAAATTACATTTCTTTGGTAAATTATTAACTATCTGATCACACCACCTGGCAGCTGAAATAGGAACATGGTGCTAATAACAATGGTTGTGGCCATTTTGGTCTTCACTTTGAAAATTCAAATGGCTCCTGTTCCTTTAAATCTTAATATTTAGGCCTGCCCTTTTGGCTATTAGTAGACAATAATGGTACCTTTTATATGCCTGGGTGGGCCCCCCAACTTTATCTAGAAACACCTAGACTAAATTGACCTCATTCAGTATGTCCATGTCCCAGCATATCCGTGTCCTAGATCTAGATGGATTTTCAAATATTTGAAAATTGGCCTTAAAACACCCAGTGGACCTCCTAATTTATGATAAAGAATGTCCATTAGCATTTTGAGAAGGATCCATGCAGTATTAGCTGAGATACATGGAATGGTACATAACACATGCATAAACCATGTGACCCATCTAGATCTACTAGGTATTGGCTGAAATCTCTTTGTAACAGTTAGTCTTAAGACCACCTGAGATGCCATGAAAAAAAATTGAAATCACTTGACACCAGACCTCTTTAACTGACGAAGTCATGGAAATATGCCCCATTTCTGCAGTGGTAATGATTTTGTAATTTTGACATGGCATACCCTTAGAGCATCCTTACATTGACCACTGATATCATTTTTGACCTCCCAACACATGTATGAGACGTGCAGCAGCCCATCAAAAAAAAATTCACATTTTCTTGATTTACGAGAAAATGGTAAATCGTAAAAATTCTCAAAAGGTGGTCTTTTGGTAGGTAAAAAGGTACTCTACAAATCATCAATGACATTACACCCCTATCATCAACCCTTCATGCTGTAAATGGATGATATGTCTGCTGGTCAAAAAATGGCCAACTTGGAGATCGGAACCCCCCCCAAAAAATGCTACTCCAATTCACATATTATTATACATCTATGCCAATTTATGGCTTAAAATTCCAAAATTTGGCACATCAAAAAAAAGTTTGAACTTTTTGACATCTGAAAAATTGTCAAAAATCAGCACTTATCGACCCAGCAAACGGCCAATCGGTGACATATTTAAAAATCCAAATGAAGGTATCTAGAACACCCTAGGATACACCTATGAGCTGATTCTTGATCAAATTGGTGAATCCTGAGTACCGTCTAAGCTGTCGCAAATGTGCCAAAAAATGCAAACTTTTTATTTGACTCCCCACAGCACCCCCAAGTGTGTTGCACCCCCTCCAAAATGATACCATTACATAGCCTAGTTATCTGCCTACCTAAAACCCCCTGATGACATTTTGATGAGTTGTTGCTCCTTCATCGAGAAAATATTGATTTTCTGAAGGCACCCAATTTTGGCAAAAGTATTCGAATGGCCCTGGAGTTGCCATAAATTGGCATATGCCAAAATTGACCAAAAAGGGTCCTGGGATATGTCATAAGGTGTCTTGTGTCCAAATTTGACAAAAAATTCTAATGGAAAGTGTCCCAAATTGCCGATTCGAAATTGCCAATCACAACAGTATAAGGTGGCTTAAGTGTAAACTTAAACCACCTAAAAGGGATAACGGTGTGGCCACACTCTGATCAAGTCAAAATTCCCTGTTTTAACTGGGATTTCCCTGTGTTTGCAACTTTTTCCCAGTGTTTTTTTTGGCTTAAAAATATGGCATCAGTTCTACACTGTCCACAGACATAACTACTAATATTACTCTCAAAACTACAATCACAAATGTAATGCAATCTGTTGCAAAAATTTTATTCTATTCTTGGTACAACCTCCCCCTCCCCAACTCAATACTTGCTTCAAAAAGTCAAAAGATTGTAGCTACATCCCACCACAACCCTGAAATTTCTTTTAATTTTAAAACTTCAAATTTTCCATGTTGTGATTGAATTCCTTGTGTAAAATCATATTTTAAATATTTTTTCCCAAATTCCGTGTTTTCCCTGTCTGGAAAAATGAACATCTAAATTCCCTGTTTTCCCTGTGCCTGGCCACCCTGGATAAGGCATGAGGCATTGGTTGGAACCTAATGAAGGATTCCAAATGGATCTGGTAGCAGGGAATAATTTAGACTAGCATTATCATTGCAAGGGCATCCATCACAGCCATAACAACTGAAAAAGATGATACCCATAAAATCAGCATCATCCTTGGCCAACAGTAAATTCCTAATTACTTGCTCCCCCCCATTGACTTTATTATTCATGATTACACCAACTGATTACTAGAAAGATAGATACTATTTATATTACACTAAAGTAGACTCTGTACATGAACAATTATGTGACCATAAGGTCTGATACCATAAAATTGTAATAAAAAATAGTATTTTCATAAACTATTAATTTTCATAAAATCCTAGAAAGTAGAAAAAGGTGGGAGGAATGCATAAAGTGGGAAACAGTAGGAGACATGACATCCAGCAAGGACAACATTGATGCCCGAATGTAGTAAAAGAAAGGTAAAATATATAATTATTAGGGTGTTCCCTAAATGGGCTGTTTTCTTCATGTTCGTACAAAAAAGGAAATAATTGAAATTCATGAGGTTTATTGCTTCTGCTGTTGCAGTATGGAAAGTTAGTAGCATGTATTCTAGTGCAATGACCATGGGATTGTGCTTCATACATATGTATGAAGTCAGTTGCAAAGCAGAATTGAGGGTGAAAAGTTCAGCAAGTCATTATCTACTGATAACTTATCAAGATGTACCAAATTGAGGGTGAAAAGTTCAGCAAGTAAAAGATTAATGAATGATGACCAATTGTAATGTATCAAAATTGAGGGTGAAATTTTCAGGAAGTAAAATATTGATGGCTGACGACAGATTACCAAAATTGCGGCTGAAAAGTTGAGCAAACTAAAAAGTACTGACGATCCACAGACTATGTTTCTGACGAATTACGAGCTATGTGTTTGCGAGAATAAGGTACAATTAGACCAGAGTTAGGGACAAAAAATGTAATTTTGTTCTGTATGAAATTCAAAATAGGAACTCAAAATACATTCTTTTCTCTAAATAAACTTAAACCTGTTATTTAATATACTATCTTGTTTAAGCACATCATCTATTATTTGTTATGTCCACACTACAGTTGGGGTAATACTGCAGCTCAGGGGGAAGAGATACATTTTCTGCCAGGTCTCTCCTTGTTAGATGCTGAGGTACTAACCTCCCTCTGACCCTGGAAGTCAGATTTGTAAACAACACTTATTTTATCACCACCTTGTAATACAATGGCATCTCCAGGGGTCCACTGCCTCTGGTGCTGGGAGATCTTGGCAAATATAAGAGGGACTCTGGTTCCTTTATTCCCCTTTAGAGCATCATTGCTACTGGCATCAACTCTTTCTTGAGCAGCCTGCATAAGTTCTTCCATGGAAGCATTTTCAACGGTTACTAACTCCAACTGTCTACACTTTTATTGAACCTTTTTCTAGTTCAATTTATCCAACCTTTCACATTCACTATAGATGTCAAAGAACCATTCTACATCTGAGCTGTCTGACTTTCTTGGCACATACTATCAAAACCAACATCCATTAGCACTTCATTCATAGTTGGCTCGAGGTGCTGGGGCAGTATTCCAGCCCACTTACATCAGCTTGGCCATTAATTGATCATCAGCTTGTTTTGGTGACTGCCTAGAATAAGAGATAGCTCTATCAAACATAAATTCCCTTACCCAAAAGTGGGGATGCAACACCTTCCATACACACCAAACACTTCTACATATCCTTGAATGGCAATAGGACAACTACTTAAAGCTATGCCTTCAGTACTTAGTTAGTCATGATATGACTGGGAAAAGAATGAACTTCCAAATTCAAAAACTTACAAAGATCAAAATCAATCAAAAAAGATTGGGAACAGGATCAATAATGGCATTAACTTGGAACATTGTTTATACAGACACGAGCTTCCGGCTCTAACCCTGTTTTTGCCCATCCACAGTCCCTGTCTCTTTTTCTTGTGTAGCTTCCTGTGTGGTAGACATACTGACTTCTTGTTGCTGGAGGGGCCTTCTTCTTCCCCCTGGAAGTTTAAGGACTTCTCTTGAGCGTTTTGGCAGTCCTTAATGTAATGGCCCACTCCTACATAGCCTTAGAAGTTATTCTTCCTGGGTTTATTTCCACTAGGGGTACCTTGGTTTCCACTACCCTCATCCTGCTTCTTCTGTGGGATATTCTGGGATTTCTAGGGCATGTTCACCACTGCCTTGATGGATGCCAATTCACTCCAAACATCTTGCTTTAGTCCCTGAACAGCTTTTGCAGGTTCAGCCTATTTGAAGTTGTCTGCTGCTTTCCTGGATGCCTTCAAGATCTGGTAGCTCCTGTATCATATAGATATCTGACAGATTCAACTCTCCACTTGTCCTTGAGTGAGGCTGAACAGTGTTCTCATCATGACATTACATGGCACTGCTGCTCCATGCATAGCCTCAAGTTTATCCAAAATTGTTTCATTTGGAACTTTTCCCAAGATTTTTCCATTTCTGCTGGAGGCTATCATATGAATGCCCTCTAATATGCTGATCATCCTTGGTTCCCTAGTATCTGGAATTTGTGTTCATCCTGGGGAGGACTCTTTGTCAGCCTTCTTCTGGCCTGTCTCACCTCTTCTGAAGTGGCTCCTCTTCAACTACAGACACTGTCATTCCAATCCACTAATTCACCCTGGTCATCCTTGTGACTATTACCATAATATCTGCTTTCTCTTGCAATTCAATAACAACCTTTCAACACTGAGAGGCAACACACCCTTGAGAGTTCACCAGTTTGTGAAGCAAACATCCCTGCTACTACATCTTTGGGCAGAAGGCATTGGGGATCCCCTACTACTTGTACTTGCAAATACAGATATTGGTAAGCTGGGACCAGACCTGGCCCACTTGAGACTTGTTCAGGGTATGCAGATTGGAGAGGATGCTAGGACCTCAGTCAGCCATGCTTAAACTATTGTGTGGGAGTTACAAATGAATGGTATGGGGCAATAGTAAAGATTAACAAGTGCTACAATAGCCTGAGTGGTTTTTTCTCAATGGGGTGTGAATACCCTTGGGAATGTACTGATTAGTTGCAAGGGAATTTCTTGCAAGTATTCCCTTACACTTAACTACTTTAGCTGTAGTTCTGATGATTGAACATGTACACACAAAAAAGAACTTCAGTATATTACAACTAATTTTGGACAGGATTGATTGCTCTCCTGACCCAGAAACTTAGGTCTGTCTCTCACACAACCTTTTTTCAAAAGAATTTTGGAGGACCTGTCCTTTTTGTGGGGCCACTGATACCCCTGTCTTGACTTCTGGTGATGTCTGGTTGGGTTTCAAAGCCAGGGTGGATCCCTCACATGCATGCTTTCTCACTTGCATGCAATGGATTCTGCAGATTCACCTTTGGTGCAACACCTGCTGACCTCTTGGCAGCCAACATGGCAGCTGAGCCTTTTTGATCCACATCCCTGCAAATATTTGCACAAGCATTGGTGTGGCTCAAATCCACAACCTGGTGTGTGGCAACCACATTTAACTGAGAATTAAGCCTAGAATTACAGACAAGTAATACTACCCCTCAGAATGACACTTGATATTCCAAGAGATCAAAGTTTATCTGTATACCTGCATTAAACAATGCTTTTCTGCTTCATCTCACATCACCTTTGGCAGGCTTAGCAAATGAAAGAGTTCAGAAATATCTTAGCTATTTTAACAGTATGTAAAGGTTGCAAAGACTTACAAACAATAAGTCCATGACTTACTTGGGACTTCCTTCTTGGAGGAGGATATAGCCACTGGTGTCACAACAATCCTTCCAATTGCTTCACATTCTTCTGCTACTCTCATGAGGCGATGCAGAAGGGTGACTTAGTTCATCAGCAATCTGATTACTATTTTTCAAATGGCTTATTTTGGCAAATTTGTCAGCACTTAACTTGGATGAAAATTATGAGTCTGTTTGGAGGGGGAGGTAGGTGATGTATAGAATCTAAAGCTAGTGAAACTGGGGAGGGGAGGGTCTTTAGCTGTGCATAATCAATCAAGATAATGCACAGATGCTACAGTGAGAAGGGTCAGAAAAAAATAGGAAAAATTTGATCCTTGACTGCCCACTTCCATTTCAGTTGCTCACCACATCACTTTTGGGAAAGCTCATTATTCAGAGTATGCTTGTATATTTATGTCCTTCATAAACAGTTTGAAGCCTGTACACACTACCTTGTATAAATAACACCGACTACTTGTAAGCTTAAGATATCTGTCCTACCTAGAGAGGAGAGATGTCCCAAACTGAAGAATACACACTGAATAATCAATCTCCTCTTTCCTAACAAGTGGAATAGGTCTATCTATAACGAGGAGAGATGGCCCTATCTCCAAAGACTTCTTTTAATATCAATCTCCTCTTTGACCAGTTTTTGTGCACAAACCTTTGTTGCTGTGACCCATGATGACCTGTTGTTGGTACAATGTTCGGCTGGTATGAGGCTGTGGTCTGTTGCCCAGCAAAGCCTGATAATTGTCCATACTCGGGTGGTGCTAAAATAACAGATCGTGACTTATTTTTCCTGGTCACTCAACTATTTAACTATTCAGATACCATACCTATATTTTTAACAAGCGTAAAGTACCAGGAGTCATACAAAGCATGTAAAATCTTAAATAGTTTAATGTCATCGATGAAAATATGCATACACAAGACAGTATTATTTAAGTGCTTCATTCAATTTTTTCTAGCACACAAATGACTTTCTGATGCTGGCCAAAGTACAAAATTACTCATTTTCCATAAGATTTCTTTATCCACTGTTTTATTTGGAACACATCTTCTCAACCAAACACCAAAATTCTACTTATCGTTGTGCAGCAACCATAGTTTATCCATTAACATTAAGTTTAAAGTCAACTTACCCGACTCCTGCTTAAGTCTTGGTTGCTTGATAAAAGCATTTGTTATCAAACAGTCGTCATTGTCCATTGCCTACCTCGCACCATGTGGTTCCTGAAATGGGAACAGAAAAGTCAATAGTGGTTACATGATAGGACAGCTGCTACACACAGTGAAGTCAATAATGGTTACATAAGAGAATAGCTGCTACACACTAACCCCATTGATGTATGTGCAAAGGAAATGTTGACAATGATTGTATTGAAAAAAAGAAAAAAAATGTTCATGCATCATACAAAACTCTTTAATTTGATTATTTACCCAACTGTTTTCTAAATTACTTGTTCCTTTTGAAGCCTCTTGACCAGTTATGTACTTGAAACCAAACTTCTTAAATTTGATGAGTTTTATCTTTTTTTTCAAAACATGATGAAATTTTTTATATTTGATGAGTTGATCTTTTTAAAAAAAATTTCAAAGCATAATGAATTTTTTTTTTTAATTTGATGAGTTGACCTTTTTAACATTTTTTTCAAAGCATAATGAATTTTTTTTTAAAGATTTGATGAGGTTTTTTGCAAAACATAATGAAACTGTTTAATTTCATGATATATAATTTGTGTATGTGCAATAAAAATGCACTTCACAATTTGGCACTGTTTTTTTCCCCCTCATATTATTTATCAGAGTTCAGTAACATGTTCTGCTGAGCTTAAAATTTCATAATATATTTGTGTATGTATCTGAAAAATGCACTTAACAATTTGGTACAGTGTTTTTCCTGGTGTTATTATCATCTATCAATAATGTTCCCTGAATACTTTAATGTTCTGCTGTTGTGCAAGAAACAAGAAAAACAGAACAGCAAAAATAGTAGTGAAATTAAACTATCATATTATGCTTATTTTCATCTTGGTACACTAAAACTGGTGTATTCAACTACTAAACTTTCCACCTTAAAACTTCATCATTACAACTGAACTAGTAGTTGATCCACTTACTTCCTTTGAAACATGCAATATGTACTGTAATATAATACTCTCGGAAGGCTGCCGGCTAAATCAATACAAATGTGTAGCAGGAAATGGTTGCTGCTTAAATTCACAGAGTGGGGAGAGACATGATTAGCAGTCAGTGCCTGGATATTGGGATAGTACTGTGTTGTACATTGAGGGGTGCCACGTATACTTGGCAACCTTTGCAAAACATCCATACGAAGCATGTGTAACTGCAATGTGTTCTGAGGGACGGTATAGACCTCGCGTTAACAAAAAGAAAATTTATGCATCAGTATTTATACGAAGATAATGATGCAATCATGTCAAAACAGATGTTGCACCGCTCGTGCAAAAGCACCTGGCTCCCTTAATTCTAGGTTATCTCATTGAATCTTGGCAATGGTTCAAGCTCCTTTGTGCTTCAGCCTGCTGTTGCACAAAACAAGCCAATAAATCAATAGCTGCCTCATTGAATCTTGGCAATGGTTCAACTTCAAGCTCTACTGCACGCATTCATTAAAATTCTGACCAGTGCACAAACGAGGCCATAAATCAGCAGTTGTCAGCTGATAAAACAACCGTGTTAGCATGCCACTTGTGGCTTCACAGTAATGATTTACAAAACCTGCCAATATCGATCTTCCATTGTTTGATCAAATGTAACAGCTTCAATACACATCAGCTATTGAATGCCATTGTTCATTAATTGTTGGGCTGTGTTATGAATCATGAAACTGAATATTCTTGAAAGGACAAAAACCCACAAGTTCAACTGGATGCCAACAAAAACAAATTTAGGTACCTCATGCTCCACCATTGTTATCATTACATGATGAGAATCACTTAGTATAACTTCATACCACTTACTATACCATTACTTAATACAATTCCCTACTACTTACTTTCTCTTAACTTATTGTTGCTTTGTATTACATAATCTATAGTACTTAAAATCAGAAGCATGAAATTTTGTCAGTTTTAGAGTGTCAATCAAAATGTTGCTGTGGTGTGGAAGTTTCTATATTTTCAACACAGTACAATGGTCTATATTTTCAACATAGTACAGAGTGTGACACACTACAGGAAACAGATAACAGGGGCAATAAGCCTGATCCTGCAGTGGCAATGTCATTGTTGTGTCACAGGGGAGGGGGTTTATAATATTATGAAGTTGGGGATAAATGAGAAAATATAAATCCCCTGGGAATACCCACTTGTGGGTAACTAAACTAGTATAACTTAATATAAGTATCACTTAACCTGGTGTTACATTACATTACTTTATAATTGAGTATCATTAGTGTCCCACCCCTCCTGGGTCAAACAAAATTGACAAGATTTACCATACACAGCAGGCTAGCAGTGTCTTTTGGAGTATATGCGGGATTTCCTATTTACCTCTCTAGTTCTCCACCAGAGGTAACATCTGTATGTGGTTGATTACTTTGACCATAAGCATGTATCTTTATTATCTCAATGATACAAGGGTATGTTGGTCCTTGCTGTGACATGGAGTTGACTAAGAGTCTGGGGTAGGGTAGGGTACTTTATATAACATTGGTGCACATGTACATTTAATATGGTGTAGTGTCAAGGACAGACATCCCCTTTCTTCAAACAAAACAGATCAACCTTTTACCCTTACACACTATATAGTAATGATATTATTAAAAATATTTGTCACTTTACATTAGGGTGGTACAGTATGCAAGGAAAATGAAAAAATGAAAAAATCCTAGTGTGCCATGAAGAGCAATTTGTCATTTGGCATATTTAGCCTTAGAACCCAATATTTACAGTATCTATGGTCAGTACACACAGAGTTGCTTTCTCTTCAATCACAGAGGTTGCCATTTGATGTTCAAAATGTCTACTGGATGCAGTGACTCACAGAAGAGCAACTACTAGCCTTTGTAACATTGAGGGTGTGATGTTCCTGCAAGTAGGACTTTTCATTTTGTGAGGGTGTTATAGTCCTTAAAGGAAATAAATTGGCAATATAACAGTAAACAGGGACCCTATTCCAGATAAACTTATGGTGCTTGGAGCATGACACTGATACTGTACTGTACCAGTTTGTAAATTTTGAGGTGACCAGGACCAATATGCATCCAGCTATTGTATGTTTAATCTTTGGGAGGGTGTGGTGGTTCTGAAAGGAATAGATAGTTAACAGAAGTGCTGCACTGAGTGAGGTAATTACTTAAGCTTTGATGGAGAAGATTACCTGGTATATCAAAGAGTTCCTTGGAGTTAACTATTGTGCAGCTCATTTCAACAATGAGATGATGGTTAAGACCTGCCACCTGTGTTGTGATCCTGGCTTTGTGCCTGATATGAATATATGCTAATTGGGTCACCAGCTTGACAACACTATTGTCATAACATTGAAGTTTGATGGCAAACAAAGGACCATTGGCCTTAGTCTGGAAAGACACTTGATACTTGGTATCCAAAGTCACTTAATTAGACCACACATGACAATTCGTTTGGTTGTGTCTCTGTGTCATAATCTCTCTGCTGTACTCCACTGACCACTTGGCACTGATGGCCTCAACTGTGAGCAACTTTGCATCTTTTATTACTTTAAATCTACTTTAAAATGATACTTAGTAATACTAGTTAGTTATACTAAGTGATAGTATTATTTATACTATATAATAATAAGTTATGTAATACTGAATAATACCAAATTACAAGATGTAATACTAAGTTTATACTATAGAATTCTACTTTATATAAAATAATACACAAAAAGATGTGTTTGAAAGTAATACAAAGTGATTTAGACTACAGTAATTAAACTATATAATATTATATTAAATGATTTAACTTACATAGTAATCTTATGGAAAACTAAGTGATACTAAGCTAAGTAATACTAAGTAACACTGGGTTATATGTAATATTAAGTTATGTGATACTCAGTTGTACTGTGTGATACAAAGCTATACAAAGTAACATGGAGTTGTAATAGTATTTTAGGATTTAAAAAGAATTTGTAACTGTCTACAAACAAACAACCAATCTGGTGGGCAGCATCTGAGGGTAATTATTTAGAGCCACAACATTTTGTGTATTTTCAGTAAAATGAAACATTTACTGTGAAGTGCTTGAAGGTTCTGAAACTTCAATCCTTCCCACAGTACAGTAAGTAAACCAAAATACAAGAACAATTAGCATGCATGGTGAAATGTAAGTCTTTATCAATGGACTAAATATATTAACTATTCATTAGTCTCACTTTTCATTCAGAACTTAAAGATGCCAAAGCCATTTTGGACAAAGTTACTAAATATGGGAAATACTTTTTCCAGGCATTGTTTGGTCAATACTTGACAGAGAAAATATATGAAATTACCACCCAAAAATTTTCCTCTCCAGAGCTGAAACTATTTTAATGAGTAAATTGTATTGTTGTGTGGTTGAATTTAGCTCCTCTGATGCATATTGCCAACTCCATTAAATTAATTACATCTGATACGCATTCACCAAGGGCCATTGGTGAATGACTCATTGGCTGAATGGATATCCCATTGTGAATTGGTTATCAGTTAATGGGTGTACCAACAGGTGAATTACCTGGTTAATTCATTGGTGAATGAGTCATTGGCTAAATTGGTCATTGATGAATGAGTATACCCATTATGAATGAGTGATTGACTGCATGGGTTGTTGGTGAATGGATCAATCACCCATTGGTCAAACAGTCATTGTTTGAATGGGTATATCCATTAGTGAGTGAGTCATTGGCCTAATGGGTCATTGGTGAATGGATATCCCATTAGTGGATGACTCACTGGATGAATAAGTAACTTCATTGGTGAATAAGTCATTTTCAAGTTGGCCATTGGTGAATGAGTATACCCATTCTGAATGAGTAATTGGCTGCATGGGTTATTGCTGAATGGATTAATTACCCATTAGTCAATCAGTCATTGGCTGAATGGATAAACCCATTAATAAATGGCCCATTAATGTCATTTGCTCTTGGGTCATTGGTGAATGGATAAACCCATTAATAAATGGCCCATTAATGTCATTGGCTCTTGGGTCATTGGTGAATGGATATCCCACTGTGAATGAGTCATTAGTGAATGAGTGTACCCTTTGGTGAATGAGTCAATTTTGAGTTGGCCATTGGTGTATGAGTATACCCATTGGTGATTGCTGAATGGGTTATCAGTGAATGGGTATATCCATTGGTGAATGGATCATTGGCCAGTGCATGTATACATTGCTGAATGAGTCATTGGCTGAACAGGTAAACTGATTAGTGAATGAGTCATTGGCTGAATTGGCCATTTGTAAATGAGTCAATGGCTGAATTGGTCATTCATGAAAGGGTATATTCAATGGTGAATGAGTCATGGTTGAGCAGGTATATCCATTCAGGGATGCCGTTAGCACTGGACTGTTGGCCCATAGCCACCTGATTTTGCCTTCAGGCCACCTACTTTTGGATTCTACTGGCCTGCACTGGCCACCTAATTTCAAAGCCTAATTTAAACAGTTTCATAAATGATAGCCTTGTGACAGGTTGAGGTGGTTTAATTTATATGTCTGTGTCAAAATGTCAAATTGTCAAAAAGAAGTCAAGAGATGTCAAAGTGTCAAAAAGATGTCAAAGTGTCAAAAAGATGTCAAATAGTCAAACTTCTGGACTATGCCTTGACACTAGGGGATGCCAATTGAAAAAGTCACAAATGTGTGCTCTGTTTCTGTCCCAGTAAAGGTTTTCTAATTTTGACATTACATAAACTTAGAGCATCCTTACATTGACCACTCACATCATTCTTGACCTCCCAAGTACAAGATGTGCAGTGGCCCATCAACAAAATTAACAATGTCTCGATCTCAAACTGTAAATTGTAAAAATTATCAAAAGGTGTATTTTGGTAGCTAAAAAGGTCCTCTACAAATCACCAATTGACATTGCACTCCTATCATTAACCCTTCAAGCTGTAAATAGATTATTTTGAGTGCTAAGTCATCTAGGTCTATGATTTACAATCTTTCAAAAATGTTTATAAGATTACAAAACTACATCTATCAGATGTAAAATTTGCTGCTGATTCCAAATTTCTACTTGAAATTTTGATATCTGAAAGTTTCGGAGATATGAGCATTTGCAGTTTGCTTCACATTTTTCTCATTTCTGACCTTAATAGTTGTCTGATTTTGATGTAAGACCATAGAAAATCTAAGCTTAGGACCTCCTCTACAAGCAAAGCAAAGAGTGATAGAACTACAAAAGATGTTAAACATGATAATTTTGAAATTTTCACCAAATCACATAAATATCATTCAATTTGGGGTCTAGGGATTCTTTTTCATATCATTTTTGACCTCCCAACTCATGTACGAGATGTGCAGCAGCCCATCAAAAAAAAATTCACATATTGTCAATTTATGAGAAAACCGAAAATCACAAAAATGCTCAAAAAGTGCCTTTTGGTAGGTAACAATGCCCTCTACAAATTTCCAATTGACATTGCATCAAAATTGTTGACCCTT
>JBCAUG010704640.1:0-13482 GCA_038406175.1 Haplosyllis leylae
GTTTGATTATTTGGCAATTGACATCTTTTTGACACATTTAACTTAAACCACCTCAGCCTGTCACAGGGCTATTTTTTCTTGGTACATCAATTAAAGACAAGGATTTTAATAAATGTAAAGAAAATGGCTTGTTCACACATCTAGTTGAACCAATAATATGCAGAATGCTTGATGCCATCCAGGAGTACCATTACAACAAATAAGCAAAATGTTTGAAGTGACTTTACTCCTGTGTGACAAAAATAAGAAATAGGAACAGCATGACTAGGGAGCAACTAAATGAAGTAGATTACAGTATATTCACACAAGCTCCTTCAAAGAAACATATGAGCAAGCTATTTTAAGTGGTTTCATACAGAGTTGGAATACATTCACACAGGCTCCTGAAGGAGAACTTATGAGCAAGCTCCTGGATACCAATTTTCCTACAATGAGTGACATACAAGTGCATAGACAGACCAAGAACCCAGTTGTTCACACTGGCTGCTGAAAGGGAATGCACTCACATACATGAACAACCTTGACAAAATAAGTTAAAATAACTAATAAAACAGTCAATTATCATCTGTTTTAGAGAAAATCCCTGTGAATACTCAAAAAAATACCATTTAGAATAAATTCTCTTCACCCAGAATACCAGTGGAAGCAACATATAGGCATTTAAATAAGTTAAAGTTGACTGGAACAAGTTTGTACAATTTTGGAACAAAATGCACAGAATGTTTGAACACTATGCAAACCCACAAGCAACTGAATGTACAGGCCTGGAGGAAAACAGTGGCACCTGAGCATCCAATCACAGCTAATGGAAAGATTTGGGGAAAATTAGTATGCATCTAGTCAAATTGGTGCCTGGATTTCTACCATAAATCTAATAGTCAGTGGTATCACTCAGAATAATCATGTTATTCATACCTAAATGTGGTCAATAAGTCCAGTTCAAGGACTTGAACTGACACAAATAGTTTCCTGGAACCTGGCAATACCCAAACTGTTTTTGCAAAAGGCTTTGTCATTGCCAGATTCTGGTTGAGCACTAAGTGAGCCTGGGTCATCATGACTACACACCGAGTAACCATAATCCTGAATATGCAAATTGACCAAAATGGGCAACAGTCACACATGAGTGACCTACCCACTTAGCACCCTCTGCTAGGGTGTGACACATGCTGTGATACTTGTTACTTAAGGTACTTGTTAGCCCCTTTTGGGCCTTATTATGCATTGCATGATGAACTTGTAACATGACTAGAAGTACTACAATAAATACCGACTGTACAGATACCTCAACACATGTATTAGAGTTATCTCTATAGTATGCTGAGATGATCATGTATGCAAGATTTTGGTATGTCGAGTGAGTATGGAGTACATTCAGTATAACTGTACCAAGAGACATATCAACTGGTGCTGTAATGACCAGTATCTCACAACCTGTGAAATCAGAAATTTTTTTCTTCACCGTTCTTATCACAAGAATTTACAGCAGAATTAAAAAAGAACACTGAGTATAAAGAAAATTCAAATATTCCTGGAAAACTGCCACAAACACAGCAAGAGATTATAAATCTCAAGAGCAAAACCCACACAGAAGTAACAACAGTGGAGAATAGCTCAAGGAGTTAATCCCAGAACCTGTGAAGTGCACAGAACAATACAAGGGTGACCGATAACAATTATCAGTTAGCCACCAATTAGTGACACCTGCCACAATGTTGGGAGTCCAACACCAACTTGCAACAGAACAGCTCAAAGAGCTGGACCAAGTGGGAAAAGATATTTTAAATAATATCATAGCATCACCAGTGGAGGAAGTAGAACAAAATACAATCTGGTATAAGGGACATAATATCAGAAGAACAGCTGATAGTCAGAATCAGAGACCACCAATGCTACATCAATTTAGTACAAACCATTCTCAAAAAAATACAATCAGTAAACAGACATGATTTGCTACCCACGGACGTGACAACAGAGAAAGATAACATTAACAGTTTAATAGAGGTAATGCAAGAATGCAATGTAACCCCAAAGTGCAGGCAACTCGCAGACTCAGTGACAAGCGAGGACTTTAAAACGTCTGCAGCACAACAAGCACTGGAGAATGCAATTACCAAGGAACAGGCCATTATGGAATGGTCCACAGCTAATCAATCCAAGACCAGGAGAAGGAACAAGGCCAAGTTCAAGGATCAGTGGTCTATGAAATATGCAGACTTAACACCTATTGTGAGACCAGGCATGTCAGATCTGAAGTCTCATTCAATTCAGCAACAACAACACCCTACCATACCACCCACAACAGACCAAACCCTGTATGCAGCAACCTAGACATGTCCAGAAAAATGATTGAAAATGTACCCAAGTTTGACAGGAATCAGGGTGAACTTACTCAATTTCTCAGTCAAATTGAATCATGCTCCAAACTATATGGTGCTCACAAAGTGGAAATTGCCATGCTGCACACACTTGGCAGACCACATGAAGTGATAAGCCACACAATACAAGAAGATCCAGATGTGGAATGGTCGGAAATGAAGACCAAACTCACCAGTAACTATGGCGTAACAAGGAGCAGAATTGACGCCGGCCTCAAGATAAGAGACATTAAACAGTCAGATGACGAAACAGTTGACGAATGCTGCACCAGAGCAAAGACACTACTAAAATCCAAATACCAGTCACCCACACACTGGCACACTGAATACGACAAAGTGGAAGCAAACTTTGTACTCAAGGGACTAAGACCCTACGAATTGAGGAATAAAGTGCTACACAGGGTAACACAATTCAAATCTTACAAAGAGTGCTTTGACACTGTAGAACAACTTTCGATGGAAAGTCAACATGCGGAAGACGACTTTGCGGAACCACAAAATCACACTGCAGAGGTCAATGCAATCAAAGAACGGAGTGAATTTGCCCCAGATGACCGCTATAAAGAGGCAATTAAAGGCACACCAAGTACAAGAGGTACAAGTGGCAACACTGTCATGTGGCACATCAGACCTGGAGCAAACCAACGAACCTCCACCAAACCACACTGAAGACTTGAAGTGACTAGCACAAAACACAACCATGTCACAAAACAATGAAAAGGGCCACCCACGGAACATGAACACTCAACCCATATAAAAAAATAAAATGGGAAAAGACTTGGCACTCAACAAAGCAGAGGCCAAATCTAACCCCACCAACCCAAAAACGCAGGATTCCAAGAATCCACCCAAACAGGTCACGCGACCACCCAAAGATAGCATGACAGATGCTAACACAGAGTCCCAAGGACCCACAGAAATACTGTCACTACACATTAATGACACACAGACATCCACATACCATGTCAGCATCAGCAGGACTGAAGCCAGAGCCCTATTTGACTCAGGAGCCACACTCAGCTGCATCTCAAAATGATTCTATGACAGGATCCAAGAGAATGAATCAGACCACATCATAGACACTAATGCTGGACCACCAATTGTGATCACCTCAAGTTCGAACGATGAACTCATCAATCTAGGACACTGTAGATTACACATCAAAATAGGTCCGAAAACATTTGAATACTACTTCCAAATCATCAAAAATTTGAAGCAAGACCTTATATTAGGACTCAACTTCCACAGAACATTCAAGATATTGCAAGATGTGACAGATGAAGATGAACTCTACCTACACATCAGGCACAATGTCATTACATTTAGTGTGCAAGCACTACAATTAAACATGAAAAACTACATAAGTGCATGCAACTGGGCAAAACTGGAGCCACGGAGCTGGAAACAGCTAATTGTAAACACACCAAAAACATTAGAAGGTCAGATGTACGAGGTCAACTTTAGCCTCAACAGCCTACCACAAGGCATTATACCACTATCAAACATGTTCACAAGCAAAAATGGATCCATATCACACTGATCAGCCAACTTTTTGAAGATGAATGGCTGGCCGAAGGTCAAATTATTGGCAAAATCCAAAAATGCAAAAACAGGCAACCTACAGAAGAAGAGGCATGTGAAATCATACACAGCATGGCAACACAACACGGTCAACGAATCTGGAGTAAGGAACCTTGAGGACTTTATCTTGAGCGAGGACCAAATCCAGAAGAATTTACCAGTAAAATACGCAGAAAATGAGAAGCTATCACCTGAAACAAAAAAAGAACTTGATAAAATCATTCAGGAATATAACAACATTTTCAGCAAAAATCAATATGATGTAGGCATCTCAAAACATCCACCAGTCGAGATCCCCACAGAAGGACTACCCTGCATATCAGCCCCATACACAATACCACTGAAATTCAGACCATGGGCAGATAACATGATAAACAACCTACTCAAGGCAGGCATGATCCAAAGGACAATGATCACGTGGGCATCACCCACCATCGTAGTACCAAAAAAGGGACTACAATGGGACAACCCCAATGAACCATACCCGATAGGTGCTGCAATTACTGCAAACTGAACATGAAACTACCTGCAGACTTTTGGAGTTATGACAAAGAGGGCAAGAAGTTGGTTAATCATTGAATCCACACACCATACCCTCTACCAAGAATAGACGAGATGTTCAACACGATACGAGGCAAATGCTTTCTGATGATGCAAGACTGCACTGGAGCCTTTCACAGACTTAAACTATTTCTAGATGCTGCAAAAAAGAGCACATTCATAACACATCTCGGAAAATTTGAATGGAATGTAGCACCATTCGGGCTAGCCATGGACGACATCCTCATTGCATCATACATGGAAAAGGAACACCTACATTACATCAAAGAAGTGTTCAAGAGATTCAGATGATTCAACATGAAGCTGAAACTGGAAAAATGTGAGTTCCTGAGGAGTAAAATCCACTTCCTAGGGCATGTCATTAACTGGGAAAGTATAGGACCTCTACCTGAAAAATGCAAGGAGATATCAAAAATAAAACCACCAGTAAACACAGATGAAGCTAGAGCACTTCTAAGACTGCTCAACTACTACCAAAGGTTCATTCCAGTATTTTCAGACCTGATGCTGAAAAAGAACATGAAGTGTGAATGGTCAGAATGAAAACAATGATAACATCAAAAAGGACCCAATCCTTAAAGTTAATGACAAAGTGATCATCAGAAACTTTCACACACACGGATTAGACCCAAAATTGTTCGGACATTGGAAGATCCTAAAATTTAACTCAGAATGCCAAGTAGTTGTCATAAACCCCACTGGTGACCTGCGGACATTATCAACAAAAGACATGAAAAAGTAACAGAAACTGACCTGATCTTCTCAACCTGCGACTTCTTTAAACCCAACTGGAGAAGGTGAAAACCATATAATATGCTCATCCCCAACATAAACAGTCAAGTTGTCAATAGCATACCACAATCTAATGCACATCTCAATCATCCAAGGACATAAAGGCCTGGGCATGATACAAAATGGGCATTTCCCCATAGCAGCCACATGAATCTGCATTGTGACATTGTCAGCAACAGCATCCCCAACAAAGATGCCACTGACCCCACCATAGAGCAGATCACACAAGTCCATAACAGATCCAAGCCTAACAGCTCCACATCCATATCCTGTCCTAAGGGAATCCTGGCAAATCTGAGAGAATCCAAGGACATTAGCAAAAAAACCCAGCTCTCACGCACAAGACACTTAGGAACTGGAAATGCTTCAAATCACTGACAATGAAAAGCAAACTCAAAAGTAAATCTTCACATCACCAGTGACTTGATACACTTTCAGCATGCTGTCATCTGGACTCCTTGAAAGTGGAAGTAGGAATAACAGAAACATACAAAAACTATAGTCTAACGGTTACCCAGGACACACTGGTGAAAAACCATGGGAACAAAGGAACCAATCAAAACAGTTTAACCCTGTGTCAATCAAAAGTCAAAAATCCCATGTGGACAGTGCATGAGAACATCCACCAAAGTGTCACAACACCATAATTGAAAGCCAATAGGGCTGAGTGACAAAAAGATGCTGACAAAAGAGAAAGCAATCTAATCAACTCAACAAATTAGCCCTATATCAACAACCAACAAACTTTCACACGGTCATAACTCCATGTATCACCAGACAATTTTAATGACCACACATGGACTTTCTGTGTTTACTGTGTTTCCATCTTCAAGAAAGGAAGGGATTCACTAGATCAGTTATCCAGGAACTACAGCCCATGATAACAAACCCAAGGATCAAAACCAGTAAAAACAAAAAGTGACAGCAAACACACACCAGAGACGGATGCAGTCAAAACATGCGCACAAAAGGGAAATGACTTACCTGTGATCTGATGAGAAACATGGTGAAAGGTGAAAACAAACATCAAAGGAAGCCACAAAACATCAAAGGATGTACTGGGAAAGTACCACGAAATTTTTTCTTGAAAAAGAAACTAGAAAAACTGGAAAAATAGATCCACATTACAAACCACATAAATGTGAAACACACAAGGATAAATTCTAATAAATACAGTATGGTAAATGTAGACCATGTACAAACAATTAAACAAAAGAGCAGAAAGCAAAAGCGAACTTTACACTTGTAAAATAACCATAATTGCATGAACAACAACGTATCAAATTGTATCAAAACACAATGATTCAATTTAGGCAAACAAATGCCATTCAAGAAAATAGTAATAGGTCTTTTCATAAGTGACAGAGAGGTTGTCATAGCCAGATTCTGGTTGAGCACTAAGCAACCCCGGCTCATCAAATTTATCCATTACAAGAGCCATAAGACCTTAATTCAAATTTAATGTTTTCAAAATTTGATGTTTTCTTATGTTTGGCCCCAATCACAATGTAGGTAAGTACTGTACATATGGTAGATACACATACATTTATGTGTGTGCACACACTTGCCTTTCAGGTTCCAAAACAAGTGACCAAAATACCATGCGTCAACCACATGGGTAGCTCTAGGCAGCCACCAATCACTGAATGTTAGTTTAACTGCCAATAAAGGTAAAGAAAATATCTTTAATGTCACAGATATTGTCTTTTTCAGCACAGCATGGTCCATACAGCACAGAAAGGCATACGTTGTCACAAAAAGATGCAGAACCCAAACTTCAAACCCGCAAGAAACGTGAGTGCAGGGTTTCCACAGGATCATTTATTATTTAATGTAATCTGCAAATATTTTACAGAGTCGAATATTTTGAAATATGTATACAACAGGCGGAAAAATGAAGAAGAACCAAGAGAACTGCTGCAGTGCAGAAAAGACAAAGTCTGGAATGGTGGGTGAACGCAATGCACAGAAACCGCCTGATTTCAGAGAGAGTATGTTTTACTTCCTAATTGTACGCTCAAATAAATTTTTTATTCTACTATTTGGTTGTTAATAATGTTTACAGTTATTTTGTTTAAAGTCGTTGTATCAAGTTTGTAATCAGTTTGAAGTTTCACAACTGATCTTTTCATTTTTAGACAAAGGGGTGCCCGGACACAGAAAACCCAAGGAAAGCAGCATCCTTGTATCTTGCAAAACATCTGGTTCGGATGTGGATTCAGGAAAACCATCCACTGTTGACAGATGCAGAGGTAAAAGTTTCCTCATCAACACAATTCGTGCGACCGCGTGGGGATAGGTCAAAATAGTAGACTGTGAAATCCGTTACTGCCATCAAGAATTTTTTGGAATGTTTGTGTACGATCATTTCCCTTTTTGTTGTTTTACAGTTCAGTACATTCACGTGAGCTCATCTAACGTGACTAGGTTTTATATTTAAGCCAGGCAAATCGAGCTTGAAGAGAAAGAAATGGAGCAGATATCTTGGAGATACAAACAGGAACTTGGTAATGATTCCATTTCTGTAAAAGAAAATTGTCTCATTTTTTAATAAAACCACCCTATTTTGTTTGATCCCATCTTTCTTTCCGCAATCGCCATTACGAAAGGTAATTTTTTTGTTCTCTTTGCAGATTCAAACCGGCTGAGATCTGAGAACTGCCAGCGAAGGCAACAGCAGGAACAGCCCATCACCCCCTACTTGCCCTTCATGTCTCGACATTCAGACAAAACTGTTATAAACCAGACAATTAACTACAATATCACGATTCCACCTCAGGCAGGGTCCCCGATGACTCAACTACCAGTACCTGTGTTTGCTACTGAGCCAGGTACTTTGCAAATTATGTTCAAATGTGTGGGAAAACAGGTTACCATTAAAATTCTATTGTCGAGATGTAAAGGAATACACCTTGATGAATTTATCGTTGATTTTTGTTTTGAAAAATAATATACCTTGTGGATAATTATGTGTACATTTGCCGGACTCATCCTGTGATAGACATTATGGTGACGGACTGAGTCTGAACAGATTTTGTGCCGTTCGTTTCAGGAATACAGACATTACAATCACTAGGACTACACGGATATCCAACCTCACCTATGCAACCACAACTCCCCCTATTGACTGGAAATAATGTCATTGGACAAGGAGACAAGAAGGTTAAGAAACTACCCTTATCAAGAGTTTACAACTAGCTAAAACAATCAAAGCTAAAAAATTTATGGTTAAAAATAAGGTTCAGTTGTTTCTTCGGTGATTAATCGATGATCTGTGGCACCATAAAGTATGTTGTGTCCTGGTCCAGCTTAAGGTTGCTGCACACTTTGTGTCAGCTGTAATAACAGCAAATATTTTATTAAATGAAATTAACTTATAGCATTTTAATTCAAGTGTTTATTTATTCTCCACACAAGTTTCTATGGACAATTGTCTCCTATTGTACACTGCAATTGTCAACAGTTCGAATGGGTGAAAGAGGTTTATAATACAGTTAATGTTTAATTGTTATTGTTTAAACAAGTCATAAGCATTACTGGCTTTTTTGGGGGTTGCGAAAATATAAGGTTTAGCAATTGTGGAGCGTCATCTTATGTTAAAATTTCCAGTTGGACCCAATAGAAATGCTTCATTTCCAGACACACCTTTTTATCTGACCATATATGGTCTCATGTGGAACTCTTCAACCTGACAATTTACAATGTCCCCGTGTAGGTGAAATGCCTTAAAAAGCTACTAATGAAGTCAAAAGTTTGTGCTGCAATATTGATTAGTTATAAAACCCAAGTTAATAAACTTATTTCAAGGCACATTTTGTACAACATATCTCTTCTACAGTAAATTTCTCACGTATTACGGACTGATTACATGATTTAATCCTCATAAACCAACACACGCATACGAATTGATATTAGCTTAATTCATGGGATTAAACATCATCCTTTACTTCAAATGAGTTTTAGAATTACATTTTAATCTAATAATTTTGTGTTCTGTTTTTTATGTTGCAGACTGTTGAAAACCACAAGGTTTTGCAGAGAACTGCTGGTTACATCACTAAGTGGGATGATATATGCGCCCTAGGGCTGGAGCTAGGATCTGATCCAAATGATATAGAAGGTCTGTGTACTGGAACGCACAGTGTGAAAAGAGCTGCATACGAGATTCTAAGGTCCTTCTACAACCAAAGTGAAAGACCTACATGGCAGATGTGGTTAGATATCAAAACTGCGCTGCAATGCCTTGGCAAGAACACAGCCGTGACAGAGCTTGGGTTAGATTTATTGGCCCGTGAAGAGAACATATTGAATGGAAGTATTCCCAACGGTTAGTTTTAATGTCTAACTGTACACTTAATTACAAATTTTTCGAGATGTTTGGTTATTGTAAACGAATAAGGTCATGCTGTATCTGATATGCACCTACTATTGCCATTTGTAATCTTAGAACATGCTGGCTGTACCAACCCTAAGCGAGAATCGGATGGCAGGACAACTGCCGGATCTACAACCTCAGCTCGTGAAGATTCGGAGAAAATAGACTTTAGGAGGAAAAGGAAACACCCAGCTAAAGATGAAGATCCACACAGATGTGAGAATACAGTTTATCCATAAAACGAGTTCAGACAGGTGCACCAGCACCCCAAACGCTATTACTATGCATAGAAACAATTCCGATACCCATGCGTCTGTACTGACAAATTAATCTTCCTTGTAGCATACTGACTTTATGAGAAGTCCACAAATGTGGGGCTATTACTGTATTACCGGGTTATAGTGTAAGAAAAAATAATAGCTCAATGTTGATTTCTTTGAAAATCAGTATGCCAGTACTGCGTTTGATAGAATGTGCTTGAAACGCGAACTCTGTTCAACTATATTAGTAATAATAAGAGTAGGCATGTCTTGTGTATTGTAGAAAGAAGTAATATTGGTAGAGGTTTTTCTTAATTTGATGTTACAAAATTGTTGAATTAAGCCACAAACCAAACGGTGAAAAGAGAAATCTACATGTTTTCTTTCTGCATAGTAAATGAACACTTGTTTTTAAAATTCCTTATCATCTGACCATTATTCATGTCATTGAAGTGGATCCATGTAGATGAGGTTGATCCTGGTAATTGAAGCTTGTTTGGGCTGAAAACAAAAAGAATTATTTTGAGAAACCTCAAACACTCAATAATTATGTATTGTAATGTCCTCTTCACAGAGTGAACACCTGCACATTGGGATATTTCCTTTAATATTTGAAGTGATTTAAGTTAGAGCCAAAAGATAAAAATTTGAAAACGTCTGGTTACAACGAATTCTATGCATGTAATAACTCGCTCTGAATGGATCGAGTGTAATTATGGATTATATGTTTTCAACTTACCTAGAATAATTGACTATAATAATGGCATAAACTTAAATAATACAGTTCCATTTTGGAAAAACGAAATTGAAAATTGAATCGAAGTGCGATAGCATGCATAACAAAGTTATGTGTTTTCTTTGTGTACCATTACTTGACTAACATTGGACATAATAGTCTTTTTGTGAGGCCACTTGAAGCTTTTTCTCAGAGTCCTGGTCTGCCTTCAAGGCTCCGTGGACTTCATTGTACGATAGGAAGGGGTATGTAAAAGTCGTCATTGAAGGTATGTGGAAAGAACCTGAAACATTCAAACTTTTAATGTGGCAGTGTAGATCGCACGCTGATCAAGGTAGAGAGAGAACCTCCGATGGGCTCAAGTTTTATATTGATATTTAAGATGGCAGCCTTCAACCTCTTACTAGTGTTAATATCATGTCAAGATTATTGAAGCCAGTATTGAACCTTTCTTGGCTTCAACTCTTCGGTAATTCTAATTCCAAGAATTTGACAATTTCTAATTGAGGACTTTTCTCATATAACTAAGGCCCTGCAAACGAAATATGGTGAAATCAATACAAAACATAGACCCTGTTGAGTTAGAAGTTGTTGATAAATGGGATTGTTTATATTTTATATTAATTTGCATGTTACTGAAGCCTAAGGGCCTTGAACTATTGTATTCAGTATTCTGCATAATCAAATAGTCTTACATACAGAAAAGGTACCATTTGCTATTTAACACATTCTTGTTCTTTGCTGCTGTTAAAAGTTTCTCTGATATTATATTGAAGTAAACAATACATAACCATTATGTAAATCTAAATCTTTTTGTATTTCTCGAGCAACATGGTTTCAGTTCAAAAACTTTCATGTGTTAGATGAACCCAGATTTCTCAATGGTCTAGGAAGGGGTAAAGGTATGAAATCCTGAAAATGCAAACGCAGAAGTTACGTGTGTCTTTAGGGGTTGCCACTGCATCATGTGCAGCAACCAGTAGAACAATGAAAATAATTTAGGAACAAAAACTGTTTTTTTTCATGCCGAGAAATTGAGCAGGAGTGGATGGAACTTTCTTGAAAATTTTGCAACTTGTTACTGAAGCGAGCAGATGACACTCCTTTTCAAGATGTCTAACTTCTTATGTTGGCCAGGGTAAAATGTCCAGTTGTTTTTGTGATTTATTCTACTCTTTTTATATAGCGTTTCACAGAAGTGCAAAAGTGTAAATTATACATTGAATGTTTCCGTTTCCGTTTTGTGTGCCATTTGAAATCAAATAGTTTTTATTGCAGCTAAGTGTTCCTGCAAGGCTCTCGGGATGGAAGAACACACACAAATGGACAGCCGACCTTTGATGAGCATCCAAGAGAGCCAGGAACGACGACCGAAGGAGGCAAAACATCTTGGACCACTGTTACGCCCATATTCCCTTCCCAAGACCAACTCCGGGAGTCACATGGCCATAGTTTTTCCAGCACATGAATCTCCCCTTTGTGACGGCACCGATTACCCACATGAGCAAGTGACATGTCAAGTAGCCCTTCAGGAGATTCCTGCCTGCCCGACAGAGTCAGGCTCTATTGAAAACGTCGTGAGTTTCAATTTATGTTTTTACATATTGTAGTAATTTAGATTGTTAAGACGATCTTCAGAGGTAAACATTTTAACGTTGATAATTTATCTAAATATTTCAGCAGGCCATCATTGAAACTCCAGGGCCAATAATTAGTAAGTATTTGCCAAGACTTATTTTGGCAAAATAGGTTGAATGAAAATATGTGTTTTAACTGTTTGTGTTACAAAATTCCGTAACCGCACTTTTCAAATAGATACATGTCTGTTTTGATCATTATGATGTATCAAATAAAAACCAATTAAATTTCATAATTTATTTTGTTTCAGACTGCACTGATTTAAATAACCTAAGAACTCGTGACAGCTCAACCCAAACAGAAAGACCACCTGAAGACTACATCTTGAAACCACGGCAGCATCAGGTCAACATTCCAGTCTGTCACGTTAGGGCTCGGAGTGTACGCCTTGTTCCGTACAGAAACAGCAGTTCGGAAGGTAACTTGTTGGGGTTGTTCACCATCCTTCTCTCCGTAAAAATGTTTTTCAAGGATCAGTGGCTGATCTAGAGAGCACGAGGAACGTCCTCTCCCCTCTGAGCGAAAATTTCTTTATTTTCATGCAGTTTTTTGGGAAAAATTGGTCAAATAGTATGTTGGCGCCCCTCTTAGGGGTTGACGCCCCCTCTGGGAAATCCTGGATCTGCCACTGAGGATGATAGCATCAATTGCTCTATAAATGGCTAAAAAAAGAAATCAAAAGTCAGCCTGAAAGTCTTTTGTACGTGAGTTCACTTCCAACTGCAGGACCCTCAGATACTTGTCTTAGTGCAAGGGTGCATTTAAAACAAAGATATTTTAACTCTTTGGCCATTGCAACTCTGAAATTATCGAATATTTGACTAGAATGGCAAAAGAGCTCTTGGCATTCTCTAATGAAAAGGCGGTTAAAAGTAACTTAAATAGGACCGCGCAAGCAATTTGTCTGGATTTGCATCGAAGTAGTGATTTTTGTAGATTACTGTCTCAAAACCGGAGTGAAAGGTCGTTCTTTCATTTTTTTTCAGATTCAGATTCCGAAAACGAAGATGGAGATTAATCTATTTTTATAGATTTTACATATTTACACTAAAACTGATGTCCCACTGTCATGTCATTTTATAGGATTTTTACCGACCGCGTACGTAGTACGGAGGGAGGTTATGTTTTCACAGGTGTGTGTCTGTTAAACAGGGGGGGGGG
>JBCAUG010704751.1:0-13481 GCA_038406175.1 Haplosyllis leylae
CTGTCAATGAATTCCCTGAATTCAGTGAATTCCTTTTGGTCACTTGTGGGACAATTGCTACATATGGTCAAGGATTCATTTACTATCCATATAAATTTACTATTTCTGGTAATGACTTTTCACACTTGTTGTTAGAGTTGCACATGTGAGACCAGATGATTTGACTACACACAGTCAATATTGCACAAGTGGTGCATTTTTCTTCATAGATGTAGTAAATAGGATTGAATCTACAGAAAATAGAAAAGGCTAATAGTGGGAAAACTCGAATGAAGTGCTTAACTGGCTTCTATGATTAATTACAATCTATTGAGGAACTAAAATTAACTTAAGAAAATTACCACATGGATATAACATTTCATTACAATGTGGATAAATCATTACAGCTGTACTTGGAAAAAGATGTCAAGTTACTTTATCAAGAAGGAACTAAAATAGATAATATACTATTAAACCGTGTGAACTTAGAAAAATACAAATGAAATAAATCTTTTATCAAAGATAACATGTGATGTTACCATAAGGAAAAACATGATCAGCAGTATAAAAGAAAGAGTCTGTCGCTGAACGGCAACAGCATTAGTTCCCCAGTTTTGCTGCACTGAACTTGATATTAGTTGTAAAGAAAGATGTACATCAACTTCGTTCTATACCTGGTAATTGTAACCGCTACCGTGAGTGCAACGTCAATGGAAGACATGATGCAACATCTTCAACGAGAAGTGCGGGAACTGAGAAGAAATTACGAGGATGTAAAGCAACAGCTGGATTTCCTGTCAGGTATTGGAAACAATTCAATTTTTCCTGAAAGTTTTCACTTAATTCAATGAATTTGATGACAAATATTCTAAAAATTAAACGGATTGCTGTATTTGACCCTGCTACCTATTTTGTAAGAGACACAGATGTTACCACAGTATCAGAAAGACACAGGTTATAGAGAAAATCTTTAAACTTGCCCTAATTCAGGCTTCAGTAATTCAACAAATTCCTTGAATTCGCTGAATTCAATCAATTTCCGTTCCATTTAAAAAAAACTCAAAATAACGCTTGAAAGTAAAGAATTACTCAAATCTTTAGATCTATTACTTTTTCTTCATTTTTAAGGGAACAAGAATTTCATTCATTTTAGCCTCCCAGGTTTCAGCCGCCTTCTCATGAAGACACCACGCTGAGTGACAGTCCTCTTATCTTTGGGACGATAGATTTGAACATCGGAGATGGATATGATGAGTTCACAGGTAAGTTCATCACAATTCAACTTCAAAAAATAGTCGAAAAGAGTTGAGAGAATAGAACGGATGCGTAATGAAAAAAGCAAACAAGAAGAAAGTCCTCCTGCCTGAAGGCATGAGGCATACCGCCCGCCATGTAGCAAGTAATCGCTCCGCTGTGCTATCCCGGAGGGGGGGTATCACATCCCATCCCGGGGGTACTCCATCCAATAGGAGGTATGCCATCCAAGGGGGGGATACCCCATCCCAGCCTGGGGGTTACCCCATCCCAGATGGTAGGGGGTACCCCTGACCTGGCCGAGGTACACACCTGTGAAAACATAACCTCCCGTTGTACTACGTACGTGGGCGGTAACAATAAAAAATAGCCAAAAATATTCCTCATCGTTTGTATTTTAGGTGTTTTCGAACCTCCTGTGGATGGTGTCTATGGCTCGAGCCACATCTGCTGCAAATGGTCCCGTGTACCTACGAAACAATGACAACATACTGTGCTCAACTTGGATCCCGCAAGATTCAAACGTTCATGCAACGGGAACGTGTACTGCGGTAGCAGTAAGGGTGACGGGCAGCAGTGACGACCCTGCGTCTATCTATGGAGGCCAGTCTGGGTTCGCCGGATTCATCATCACTTAAAATTATTTGAAATCTTTTGTTCCATATGAAAAGCTTATCATGGTAAACTCAGTTAGTGCTGAATAAATTTTTCAAAGCCTTAATTGTATGTTTGTGTT
This sequence comes from Haplosyllis leylae, assembly GCA_038406175.1. Classification (NCBI taxonomy): domain Eukaryota; kingdom Metazoa; phylum Annelida; class Polychaeta; order Phyllodocida; family Syllidae; genus Haplosyllis; species Haplosyllis leylae. The sequence continues at coordinate 1,970 of JBCAUG010704751.1, forward strand.
GCCCGCTGGAGGTTACTAGTTTCATGATCAAATTGTCTCTTCATGTAAAAACTGACGGTACCACCCAGACCCTGCGAGTGTCCAGAAGTACCCATGCAGCCGTCGACTACACATCTAAAGCATTAGGAACCCCCACAAGGGAATCCAGCAAGATGGGTAGCCAATAGCTGTAGACGTTAGTTGGAGCCAATCAAGGTTAAGGAACCCCAAGTACTTAACCTAGCATTCTAGGCCGAGTTAAGAGTTGGTCAGACTTAGCCACAGCGCTTTCTAGTACCAAACACAGGTAGGCTTAAATGCCATATAGCTAGCTAGGCTTAAATGCTGTAAGCACCTGGACACAGAAGGTTGTAACATACTGCAATAAATCAGCTAAACTACAAGTACTTCTTGCTTATGTGGAATCGGACATAAGACACCTTAGGGAGATCTACGGTACCAGAGGTCTACAAGACTTACTGATAGCGATACATTATCTCAGTCGTAACTGAGACTACCGCCGCACTGCAATACCAAATAGACCTTGCACCCCTACCATCATTTTACTGACACTTTTGTTTTGATCACTTTTCGATGGGCATAACCACCTAATCTTATCGAATTCCATTATGTTATACAGGATAAAATATTCAATGAGAGAGATGAGAAATACAGACAAAACTGAAAATAACGTCTGCGCAAGGCGAATTGATAACATACTTGTTTTAAATTTATAAAAAAAAATTATACCAAATTTTTTATCAAACCAGAACGTGAGAAATTGCCATCGGGAAATAATGAAGAATCTTGCACATATATTAATTAATATCAGTTTTTAGTAATATTAGTATTTCTTGGAACAATGCGTATCTCGGTGCTTTGTCTCGTGGTCGTAGTTGCCGGTGTTGTTGGTGCGGCACCGGCAGATGACGGCGTAGTGGAACGTTTGCTAAAGAAAGTGGAAGAAATGGAGAAAAACTATGAAAAAGTTGCTAGAAACTGTGAAGATATGAAACAAAAACTAGATTCTCTGTCAGGTAGTGACATGATCGTTATACTCACATCATATCTTGTGCTTCTCATCATTAAAATACTCAAAGATAATACTAATTAACATCCTAAAAAAATATGATAGGGCTCTTTTCATCATTTCAAGTTTCAGCCGCCTTCTCAACCCGTTTACACGAGGATACTACAATTGGTAACAGTCCCGTTATATTTGGAACTGTAGATCTAAACATCGGCGACGGATATGACGAGTTCACAGGTTTGTTTATTGAAATTCATTTTTACCCTCTAGAAATTTTAGAAAAAAACTTGATTATTTTAAGATGTCAGACGTTTCTGCTGTAATGGACATTTTCATGAATTTTTTTAAAATTTTCTCAAAATAAGAAACATTTTCTGAACTTTGCCCACCGTGTCATTCAGTAGTTTTTTCACCGTTTAGGTGTTTTTGAGCCTCCAGTGAGTGGAGTCTACATCCTCACGGTGTATGCTGTGACAACTACTGTGGAAAACGGACCGATATTCATCAAAAACAATGATGTCATTCTCTGTGAGGGTTACGTCACTAGTGGTGGTGGGTCCGAGACGGGAACCTGTTCGGCTGTTGCAGAGCTGGCTGTGGGTGATTCGGTGAGAGTTACCGGGGACAGCTCGGTCCCTGGGATCATCAGTGCTGAACGTTCAGGCTTCGCCGGACATATTATTGTTGGCGAAAGTTAATGTTATTTTCTTTTGATAAAGATGAAAATAAAACATGTATTCCGATATCAGGTTTTTTTGTTGTTCTTATAGCTGGTTGATGTTTTTTTTATTTTGTGAATTGGTACTTATGATAAGTATGATACGATAAGTAGGCCTATGATAAGGCTTAGGCTTAGGCCTACTTTAAGCTGCAGTTATTGGCGGGAATTTGTTTACACAAAATGTAGTCATTGGTAGGATTTTTTTACGCAGAATGCCATCATGACGTCATAATTCCATGATGATGTTACGTTATAGCAATGGCTAGTCTGTTGTACTTTTTTGTTATTTTATCTTGCAATCATGATTACGATCAGCATCGTTTGAAATCGTATGGATTTGGTTGAATACATGTTAAACTAGTCTGGTTTTTCCAGCACAGAGAAAGCGTATGCCAGTGTAAGTTGGTGTCAAAGTTGTCAATAAAGTTGATAATTCCTAGTGGTCGTAGTTTGGTGTTACATCTCACTTAAGGTGCCTTAAGGCAAGAGCTCTATTTATCACACCATGGGTTCAGACTTTCCAGTGACTAATTGAAAAATAATAAAGAGACTAGAAAATTTGTAATAGATTTAAATAGGCCATTCAAGGGTGTCATCTGGATTTAAATTGAGGCCTTGTTTTTATTGTGAGACAATGGATATCTTTAAAAAGTGGCTCATGCAGTTGGTGACCTTTCTTTCAAAGATTTATTTTCAACAACAAACATTTGTGGAATCGACTTCGTCTTTACTAGCTTGACTATTTATGGTCGCACAATGACAGTTGCAAATGGTGCAATCGAGTTTTTTTCAAAAGTCTTGTCTAATTAGATTAATTGGACATAAAGTATTTTTACAAAAGTGGGGTTCGAGTCCAGGATCTCCTGCTTATATTCCAACTGCTTTAACCATTACACCATGGAGTCAACTGTGCTTGTGGGGAACTTTAAATCCCACCTATTTCATGCACCACTGCCTCTGTCAAATTTGTCTAATTCATCCAATTAGATGAAAAACTCTCCATTGTGAAAAAAACTAGATAGTTTCTAAGGGGTCGAATAAAAACAGAAATGTGTTATGTTAGGAACTCCGTGACCCCACAGAGTCTCTGTGTTGATTGAATCCAAGGTTATCCATAGTTTCTGGTTAGCCAATCAGCAAACGATCGAAATCAAAATGTTTTATGAAAGAGTGGGATAGACATGGTTGGCATATTTTGTCGGGCAATTTTAGTCCATCTCGCTTATGGGATAAACAGAGGATTTACACGTTTCTGTAAAGTAAGCTAAGAAATAAAAAACCTGCGGGCATCTGAAATGGAACCACCAGAATTAATTTCCGACAGAAATGAGGTTAATTCCTTTTCCACGAAAAGCACGATTACCGACGTCTGGCTAGGCGGAAGACATGTCCAGATGTGCCATGAGACCCCGCATACGTTTTATACATTAGAGAATATACGTGATATTATTACTTATAGTTCTGATAAGGAGGAAGTTCTGGCCAGCACATTAATATCTTCATAGATCTGGTAGATCAATAAAGCGCGAGGTCGGAATATAAAATTTCAGAGTCTGAAGACGGAATTTGTCCAGAAATAAGGTCCATAATTTCCTGACACAACAGGAAGTACAGGAGGAAACGAGATAGACTTGCTGGGTCTTCAGAAGTTGTTTGGTAAATTATGCAAAGGCACTCTGAATGTGATTGATGAATAATCGTCTCCCCGGCTGACGCAAATAAATCTGCCTCACGGAATAACATCCGCTGACTCATTAATATATATTGTTAAGTAAGGAACCTTAACTTAAGGTGTTAGAGTAAATATTCTGCATGATTATGAGCAGATATGTTGGTTTCAATTAATAGAGTTACTAACTTGGTGAAAATAAAATCTATTTTTGGAAACGTATAGTATGCAACTACCACTTTTTGAATCCATTCCACTTCTTGGATAAAAATCTTTTCAAGAATTTTTTCAGGCACACAGAAGTAAACAGACTGAATTCCATCAACTAAAGATTTCCTCTTTTGTTTACTCCATCAAGACAATTCAAATTTCTTGTCAACAACAACTGTGGGAAATGAAGATCAGTATATGTAGAGGAAACTTTGTCTTGTGGCTTTATTTTAATGTCACGATGACATATTAATGAACTCGAAACAACAACATGCTTTGTAAAGGTCTTTTCCTGGCAACACAAAACGTCTTGGGGATTGACAGAAAATATTTACGAATGTATCTGTCTGTCCGTCCGTCCACTTGTCCATGTATTCAGAGAATAATTTCAGGGTGAGGCTGAATAGTCGTGTTTTGTGTTGATTGGCCATTGACACAGTGACGTCATTCGAAGTTTTTCTAGGGAAGGAGTTGGGGGTGAGGGTAGTTAGTAGAGTAATTACTATAAATTATTTGGAAACGTGTCTGGCAATCAGTCCATTTACTTACTATTTGTTTGCCTGGCTTATCCTTTATAAGCCGATTAATTCCGCTCCACTTCTGCTGGAAGTTTCGATAAAGTGTTGTTGTCCTGGATTAGAGCTAAAAGACTGCAGCCCGAAATGGACATAGACTACATTCGGGACATTTGGCTCTCACATAACAAATCGGGCTAATGAAATTAGATTGGCAGTTTTGTGCCTTAAGGCGTTTTTTTCTGATTGCGACTGCCATTTGTTTTTGCTTATAATGCGCTAGATAGGAGTTGGTAATGTTGTTGCAGTCACATAGTGTGAATACTTCCATTGCATCCTGTACATCCCATTTGTTGCAATAAAAAATTCGTAGTCGCAATCAGTAAAACCGTACAGTGTGAACGAGCCCTTATGCTCAAATACAGCGAAACACAGCTGCTGATAACTGCAAGAAGCTACAAAAATTCATAATTGGTTCTTGCAATTCATCTGATTACACAACAGATTCCTTGAAATGAAAATATTGGGATTCTAATTTTCTCATTGAAATTCTGTTTGAAACCATCTGAATAATATTTATTTACGCCCTGGTATTCGCACCATTTTACAATTATTTCACTAACGATAGCCTTTGTAAAATTACACTTATCCACTTCGAAACCTCCGGACGAAAATGACTTTAGTGGGTAGATGATTATAACACATTACTATCAGCCGCGAATCGAAACCACAATCTGGTCGTTCGAGAGTAAAGATAAGTGAAAGCTGACCGGGACCTGGCGGTTAATTTTGATTTCATCTTAGATTGAAGGTTTCTAATACTATGGTAAAATGGGTAGTTTTCACTGAACTTACTGTGTTGGATTCACTCTTACCAAATGGTTACAATTTCCTGTAGATCTGGAAGATCTTGATAAATTAGTATATTAACAGGAAACCTCTAGCATAGAGATGTCATATTATTTGCTGATGCAGATTAAGGATAATGCACTACAATTCGCACTTTGAATGGCCTCATTGCATCTGATTACACGACTTTTAACGGTTATTATGCCCTCAAGTTAAAGTATCATATCACTCAAAATCGTTCCACTTTATGGCCTTTTTGTCCATAAGAATTGGGGTGCAAGGAAGGTATGCCCCACCGGTTCAAAGTTTCTTCATTTCCATGCAGTTTTCGGGGAAATTGGCCAAATAAGAGGTTGGCGCCCCCTCAGTGAAATCCTGAATGTGCCACTTCCTTAATATTTTAGATTTATTATGATAATATCAGTCTCCAATACAATTGCTTCACATGTTTGCTGGTCCGCCCTGCCGAAGCTGAAATACCTGAGCTCATTGACAATTCCACAGTGTGAAAGCAAACTCAATCGAACTTTTACAACATTTTGCTCCAATTTAATTTAAGTTCTCTAATTAAAGTTCTGACACAAAAAAATTAGCACAAAGTAGGATTTCTTGTTCCCTGCTACTCTCACTTGTAATCACACCACTTGTACATGAAGAAATATTCCAGTTTTCCTTATTTCGTATACAAATGACTTCGTCTAATTAGAGAATTTCTCTCAGATGTATACTTTTTTGGCAATCATGTGTAAAAACGTCTTTTGAAATAGTATAAACTTTCATTAGAGAAGTACCAGTAAAGAAATTAGCAAAGTAGCAGAGTGAAATGACAGCTCAGAAACTATTCTAAGTCATCTGCTGTAGATACCAGAGCAACATAAACGGTTGTGCTAAAATAGTTTGATGGAAAAAGAGTTAAATGTATCTGCAATTTAATAATTAACTTAACACAACATCTTGTCAAACTTCTTCCCACACAGTCTTTGAAACTGTCACTTTCTAAGTAGTAAATAACAGTAAATTACTTTGAATGTCGTCGTCTTGAATCCAGAGCAGGAAATTGAATTTTGACATCTATTTCCAGGACAGCTAGGGTTATTTTTACACTAAGTTTCAATAGAAATCTTTAATAAATTTTAATACTGCAATTTAACCACTTAAATACCCTATTATTCAACCAAATAATTCATCTCATGAGCAATTTGAATTAGACATATTGTTGACGTATTCTGTCATTTTTAAAAATTATTTTGCGAAATAAACTCATACACTGTTTTCTATTCTTTCATTTATTTAGCAAAAAAATTTAAACAGTGAATTGAGACTGTCATTCCTTTCCATATCCTTCATTCCATTCAGATTTATCAGAATCTTTTTTTTCAAATAATGCAAGTTAAATAACTTTGTTCAGATAAGAAATGCAAATTACAGGATCAGCAAGAAAGAGGCCATGGGTAATGAACTTCTTATGTCAGGTGAGGCTTTGATATGAATATAATGGGAAGCTGATAATTAAAACTGAACCTCTGTGGTTACACTTTTTTAAAATTTTAGTCTAAATTCAGCAATTGAACCTGAGCTTCAGTGTCATCCTATAGTTGAGACTAGAGTCATTTTAGTTATTTTAAATTATGGCCGACAATCTGCATAGCAAACTAGATTTTCTATTCGAGTTTTTCACAAATTGGCAATGTTGGTAGTATTGCCAACTTTGTGTTGCCATATCTTTGCAGTTTGTTCTTTATTTACATCAACTGATGTTAGTAAATGTGAAATTAGAAGTCAAAAGGCACGTGATGATTACATTTTCAGGATAAATGCCACACTGGACAAGCTGATTTTAAATGGCAGAGCTAAAACAAAGTTGGCAATGTTGGCATTCTTGTATTGCAGAAAGGCTGTGAAAAACTCTAATTTATGGAAAGCAGAACAGTACTTATTTTAGTGTTGGTCCGATTACTAACCGATAAGATGAATTTAGTGATTCACTTTCAGTGACGACATTGATTAGACCTTTGACAGGAAAATTAGGTCTTTCATCTTCAGTATCAATTTCTTCTTCGATCCTTAGAATAGATCGATAAAATTTAAAATTTCTCCCCTCACATAGGAACACTTGATGATGCAATGCGTACTTTTTTAACAATCATGTATTAAGATGTTGTTTTGAATTAATTTAAACATTTGTAAAAATAAAAGAAGAATTGTATTTTTAACAGGATTGAGTTCAGGATTAATATTTTAAGCCATCATGTGCATAAATGCTGTTAAATATTTGACATACATCATTTCCCAGCAGTGTGGTAACAAATCAAAATTGACTCCAAGAAATCAAACTGTAGTTTCCCCTTACCAGGCTATGAAACTCATATGCCATTACATTTAAATGTGATACTTGCACCAGTTGGGATGCGTAAAAATTGTCATTGAGTCATTTCCTCACTGAATAGATGCAGAACATTGCAGGGCCATTTCAGCTGGTGAGACACCAGTTTTAGGCAGAAATATCTAAAGCTAAGATGTCGTGACTTCTCAGCATTGGCTATGTTTGAATATGTTGAGTATCTTTTAATGACCACGATATTGCTCATTGCTTAGTAAAGCAGACAAGGGATCATTTATGGTGCCATGAAACTTTATGGTTAAATAGATCTAAAACCTTGCCAAATATTTGATAAATATTTATCATGTGTTCAATATTATTTTACCAAAACCCTGTGAAATCTTTGCTTAATCTTTGGCAAATATTTAACAAAAATTTAATTTAGCAACCAATCCAATAGTATATTCAGCCAATACAATCTAGCTTTTCGTAAATAACCATAACACAAAATTGACATATCTGTCAACCACTGATTTAAGATTTCAAAAAAGAAAATAAATGTATCCCATACACAACTGGTAATCTCCTCCCAGAAAAGCACAAAGTTGACAGATATGTCAGATTTGTGGACAGATTCACAGAAGATTACTCATAAGATCAAAGTCATCTGAAGGTCAAGGTGAATGTCACTTAATTTTAAGGCCATGTTTAAGTTTGTTCAATAATAAATATTTTTTGTGATGTATTTGTTGCACAGGTAATGTGTCACCGACTGAAAAACATTCTTGTTCAGAGATATTGTTCATTGTGCCTTTATGACATATCTGATTGTACACTGGGTGCAGTTACAGCAGCACTAATGACCTTTGACCGTTGGATCAATCGTAGACAATTATCAGTATCAGAACTCCCGTGGTTCATCTCCCTGACAAAGGTACTGATGTTTTCCTCAGATTATGTGAAGCATAAGTTGTCCCTGGTGACACAGAAGGGGAAAGCCACGTGAAATCGAATTCCTACTAGCACTAGGTTATAGGGAGCACATCAATTCATACAGCCGATATAATTCTCACAGTTCAAGCAAAGGAAAGGTTTTGCGTGGGAGATGTTTTCAATACAGACCTATCATTGCTGGCTCGTTAAAGTCAGCATGGTGGTTGAAAGAGGGGACTCACAGTTATCTAGGAATATATTTTGGAAGTTTTGTGATACGTGTGCCTATTTCAGGTTCTAGTCATTGGTTGGAATTTCTTTACACAGAATTCTGCCAAGACGTCATTTCACAATGTCACGAGACAGCATTTGGACTACGTTCACGACGTCATTTTCAATACTTCCGACATGATGGGAGGTAAAAATCAATACTTATATAGATCTACGTAACAAACGTAGTATTCAAATTAAAATGCTGACCACATTGTCATTGTGAAATTACATTACAAATTAATTCTTGACAACCAAGCGAAAATCCCTAGAAAGTGTGACATTGGGTTTATACAATTCAAATACAATGGTTGAATTCAGTGATGTGTTTTTCTGTTGTTCGCTTAGCATGTAGGTTTGTAGACTAACTCTAAGTTCTTATGGTCAGGAACCTCTTCTATTTTTCCTTTTACTTCCCCAACTCACATGTGAGACATATTTTAGTAGTTCCACTTCCTGCACGCAAGGCGAATCTCAAGGAAAAATACAATGTCAACAGATTGGCTATTTTAAGATCAGTAAGTAAATAACCCACGTAAAGACCTTTTTAGATGAAGTAAATGATACTGTCAAGTAAAGTAACCTTAATCTCAGGTGTGGGAGTAAATATTTGACATGATCATTTGTAATTACGCAGCAGTTATTCGATTCCATTGCAGAGGGTAAAATCTAAAAGGTGTGTGCTAATAGGTAAGCGTAGTCTCTAATTGGAAGATTTGGTGGCTCATTAGAGTTACCTTAGTGGTTACTTCGAGTGGATCATAACATCCTGTCCCAAGCAGTTTTATGATAATTAGTCAGGCTTACTTTAACCTGTTTACACAGAATGAATGTTGTGACATCATTTAACATCACGAGACACCATTTGAACTATGTGTATGACGTAATTTTTTCTTACATAAATTAGACTTTTTTAAAACTTTCACATACATTCAGAAAACCGACTTTGTTATGTCAAATTGTCTGTTGCATGTGTTATGTTTGTTGAAAGTCACGATGTCACTAAAAACAGAGAAACAGATATATTTGGCTTCATTGCCGAGAGATGTTATTGTTGTCTGCAGCCAGCTTTTTAATTATTGTCTGGAACAAATTATAATGCACAAAAAGGCATCGTTGAAAACTTTTGCTATTTACGGTTTTCTTAAAAATCGTGAATTTTTATTTTGATTGGCCGCTGTGAGTCTCGTGCATGTGTTGGGAGGTCAAATATGATACAGTCTTGTTTATTCAATTTTGGTTTTGAACTTGGGTGGATTCATCTCATTAGTTGAAACAGACAAATGCTTCATGGATAGTTGAATCTACTATCTGTGAATAGTAATTTATTCACACATAGTGTACACAACTTTCTGTGGAGAGTGTAAATTCATTTTTCACTACCCATGTAGAGTACTCCTTAATTTTGCACTATCCATGTATTGTGCAAAATCACTGTGTAACTATCCACGAATAGTGAAATGATCCAAGAATAGTTCAAATGAACATTTCAGCTATCCCTGGTTGTCAATTGCACTGTCAATGTACAATTAGATGAATTCGTTTAATTCATCTAATTTAGCACGATCCAAAACCAAAATCAGTCCAGAGTGACACCTCATATCATTATATTTAAGGATACTTAAGTTAATGTAAGTCGACAACCAGTGCACAAAAGGAGATGGCTACGCGTCTTCGTCCATTGACAGCATTTTATATTTTATAGTACCAAAGAAGTAATGTCAAGCCCAGCTTTTTTTTTCTTTTTTTAAAATTTTTTTGGAGGGCACATGTCCTTTTCGTGGGGCCACTGCTACCCCTGTTTTGCACTTCTGTTGCGTGATTGCGTGCTTCCTCGCCTGCGCACGATGGATTCCCCAGATTCACTTTTATGTACTGGGCGTAATTCTGCTCTGTCCCTGATTGCTCCTGACATTTTAGGTAAAGTAAGTCACTCAGACTGTCTTGTAATTGGAACAACAAAATACGATCTGGATTTGCTGGCACCACTTTTGGGATAACGACTCTTTATTATCTGGGGGTTTTCAAGGAGCTTAAACCAATTTAGGAATTTGCTCGGACAATTCACATAATTCATATAAGTGTCACCAATCTTACAATTACTTGGTTTGGTTGTACTAAACTCAACCCCAGTCAGAATTGAGTGTCCACCTGGTCAGTGAGGAGAGCAAGAGGAGAGGAGAGGAGAGCAAGGGGGTGACAGCAGTTACTCATGGGTGTCAGTATGTGCACTGGGCCTATTTGTGAAGGAGGAGTGGCTGACTGTACTACTGGGTGAGGGGGTAGACTTCTAAGGAGGTGGCTTCCCACTCGATGAAGAATACAAACACTCAGCTCATGCAGAGTCTTTATTATTACTCCTGAGACTGGTTAACATGAAATAAGGCAAATCAGCAATCAATGTCTGAAGAAGTGACATTGATAGTCCAATAGTTCTTTTGTAAGTCAAATAAATATACATTCAGAATGTGAGGGGTTGGAAAGTCCTCAATAACACAGTTCACAGACAGCACATGCAGACACATGTTTGAGGAGATCTTGAGGAGATCACACAGTCTAAAGTCCAAAGTGCAGTTCAGGATACAAATGCAGTCTAAATACAGCACAAAGTACAGGTTCAAGTTCAAAGTGCAGGAATACCAATCCAGTCAAGTGCAGTGGTACTAGTCAAAGTCAAAGTGTAGCTAAGAAACTGTGTAAACAAATACATTCATCAATACAGTGACACAAATATAGACTTTAAGTTAACATCTCACATTTACTTGGACAGACTACATAAAACTTTTGAAATGACATTAAAGTAACAGGTTGTGCATGAAGAGTTAATCTGGCTCTTCACCTCCTCAGGATCTGAAATTATTGCCAAGACATCCAAAATGCAATTTGGGGGATCCTGAGGGCAGAACCAGTTCATCTCCTCACAGTTACCTGAGAAGTTGCTGCTGTTTGCTATTATGACACTGAACAGTCTGGTGGCATTTCTGGAGGTCCTACTTTCATAGGGTGCACCTCCCTT
>JBCAUG010704862.1:0-27974 GCA_038406175.1 Haplosyllis leylae
TTACAAGTACTTCGAATTAAATAATATGCAAATGGCTTCGATTTAGTGGAACTTCGAATTAACCGTGTTCGAATTAAAAGTATAGGGCTGTGTTCAAGACTTGGTTGAAACTTCGAATTAAGTGGAACTTCGAATTAACCGTGTTCGATGTAGCCGTGCCCGACCTGTATATCACAAAAAGGACTTGTGTCCTCCAAAAAATTATAAAAAGAACGTCATTTGAAAAATGAATGCTTTTTGCTTACAAAACACATTTGAAGCTTCAAAACATTTGGAACTAGATTTTAGATTTGATGTTGTGGTTTCCTGTATTACCTTTCCGTAGCATTAAAAATAGCTTGCAGAGTTAGGCAAACGTATAAAACTATTTCAAATATCAAGGAGTGAGGAACGTTAATTTGGTGGCTTCGGGAAATTCTTGCTTATAGAATTCGAGACCAATGGAGAGAAGCGCACCATCTCATCCGTCAATTGGAAAATATTTATTGCGATGAGTAATTGACGTTCTTGCTTTATCAGCGACAATTTTTGTTATTGGCAATGGCTGATATCCAAGATAGCTGACCATGGAAACAGTTCATCAAAGATCTCACCCCTTATTAATAAGAATTTCCTATGCAGTCCCTACTACTGTCTGTAGTTACACTATGTGTGGGAGTCTACAATGAAGTCTCATATAGTGTGCATCAGTGTGCATTGTTCTGTATGTTCGGCATTTAAGTTCCAAAAAAACATATAGTCCTCAAAAATAAATATTAAAGTACATGGATTACTCACACGATCATTTTGTTGGATTTGGTAAAGAAAACAAAGTGAAAATCTTGCATTGATATTAATTATGCTATTCTATGTTTATTTAAATAACTGTCTACAGATCTACTTAGATCTCTATCACATTTGGCTTTATATCGTAACAGATTAAAACAGTTTACATATTTTATCATAATAAACAAATTTGTGTCAATCACAAATTGTCAGCGTTTAATGTTTTGAAGGACATAGATCTAGATGACATATCACTGAACAATAGAAAGCGAATTAACTTTTAATTAGTTCGTTTCTAGACAACAAATGGGAATTAAGATACAAATGTCAACAAGCTTCAGATACTTTCCAATTCCGGTGGGTTAAGTTCCAGAACTTACCCAGTGTTTCAATGCTAATTTTGGCACCCTCATATTTGGACATACTTTACTACAGGGACAGCAGACAAGCACAAACAGAAAGGTTTGTTCCTCCAGAGGTGAAACTTCCCTGGGACAGCTACAAAACTACCTTCTTATTTAGGCGGACAGAAAATCAACAAACTGTGGACATATAATTTCTGATTAATTACTGCTACTGTACTCTATTTGGTACTTACTACACTATTTATTATTATGCTCAAGGGAAGCATCGTCATTACAGAAACACGTGTGCGTTTACACCAACTTTTCCTCTGTTACGGAAGGAAATATTGACATTAAAACTATCAAGGGGAAAATCACAAAAATAAAATTGTTTGGTAACATTTGATCCAACAAAAAACTCCCCGAGATACTTGTGGGGAGAAAAATAAAAAAAACCTCCCAGCATTGAGAGAAAAATATATTTCAATTTGACGCAAGAAAAAACTCCCCAAGATACTTGTGGGAAGAAAAATAGAAGAAAAACTCCCAGCATTGAGAGAAAAACACATTTCCATTTGACCCAAGAAAAAACTACCTAAGGTACTTGTGGGAGATAAATGGGGGGAAAAAATCCCAGCACTGGGAAAAAAAATAGGTTTCCATAAATACTTTTAAATTTTGACAGAGACAAAAAATCCCACTAAAATTATTACCATTTACTATTTAATTCAAAGACATGCAAATAAAATGAACTAGCAAACCAGTCAACTTTTACATTCTGATAGGTAAGTCTCAAAATAAAATGAACTTGGCACTTTTTTACCATCAGGAGTTGAACCACATTAAAACCATGTGTTTCCGTCATGGAAAGATCATTTTGATTTTTTCACTGGGAACAGCGTTGACTTTTACCTTTACCTCAACCTTATTTCCAAAATTCTTCGTTACTTTGCTATCAACTAGGACTTAATGATTTTGATTTTGATTGCCTTGATTTGTGTGATCTTGGTCTTGACCGTGAAGATTCTCCCATGTCATGTTCTGATGTTACCGATGGCCTTGTCAGGGATTCACCTTTCTCCATTTTCTCTTTCCGTCTGTCCAGTATTTCTTCAATAAAATCTTCCATCGACCTCATCTCTTTGTATTGAGTTGTCAACATCACATCAAGGTTTTCTAATCTGGTATCAATTTTGTCATCAAAGATCTGCTCTTCTGCTTCTTTTTCTGCAAATGAAGAGAAAAAACCACTGTCTGATTCAGAAAAGTTGATTAAAACACTTTGCGCGTGGTTTCTATTAACGGAGAGGCGCCTTATACAGTGAGAATTTGGGGGCGTGTTTTAAGACAGTTAAATGACACGGTTATTGTCTTTTATTTGGCATAAAATGCTTGGCTTTTTCCAGCCAAATAAAAGACTTGACCTGGTCATTTAACCATTACATATCCTATTCAGAGAACCAATATATATTACGGTGACTTTTATGTTTGTGACTCATAATAGTTGCTACATTTAACTCGGCTATTAGTTTTTGTTATAACACGCGTATAAATGAAAGCCGATAGATTAAGGATTATTATTTACAAAGTTGTAAAAACTAGATTTATCACAAAGTAATAAGGGTATTGTGAAAGGGACAATTATTCCAGATGGCAGTAAGCTCTACATATCTACAATTCGTTTCGCGGTTTCAGAAAGACAAATGATGTGCAATGATGCTCTTCCGCTCCACAACAAGTAAAAAATCCATCACAAGTCCAAAGTGGCTCACAACACAAAAGTCTAGAAATGTAAAAAAAACTACTTACTGTCCGCTTTGTGTTCAACTTCTTTGTTGCGTGTTTGACACGTGAGGAAAGCCTTGAATCGCTCAAGCACGAAACCAAACACTGCGATGTCGTCCTCAATGAGGTGGGGATTCGATCGAGTCTACACATATATAAAAACGAGCACGATATACCGCATTTAAACATTAAAATATTTATATAATAATATTTAATTTTGTGTGGGAGATTAATTTGTTCCACATTTACAGTTCTAAGTTCCACCAAGGATTTATTTTTAAGCCATTAGCTAATGGTTTCGCAATATATTTTGGCGTGATGCTCTTACCTCGAAGTAAGCATGCCCCAAGATGCCCAAGAAAAGGTTGATTAGTATGAAATAAACAGTGATTAGGAAGATAACGAAGAAGAATGGCCCCAAACTGAAAAAGAAACACGGATGTCTTAACATTGTTGTAACATGTAAGAATGTGTTCTTTCATTTGTGAAGTAAATTTGTCAGAATAATTACACATGTAGGATTAAATGGCATAACATTTCCATTATTCTAAGTTTATGAAAATCAAGCAACAATTGTCATCCTTACGCAGATGCCTGACGAATGCCGTAAAAGTCGAACTTTCCAAGGACAAAGGAATAAAGTGACTCCATACTGCGAATATAGTCACTGAATCCGTACATTTTCTTTCCAAACAAGAAGGTCGCTAAAGAGAAAATCATTCTAGAGTAAAATGACGTGAATTATTCTTACTCGTTGAATTATATTTTTGAGAAGCATTTAAAAAGATTTAAAAAATAAACCATGGTAATATGCTGTCCAATAATCGTAAAACTCATTTTGCATAACATTGGTATCTTGATAGTTTCACTTAGATATATTTTCCAATATCAAGAAAAGCTCACCAGGTAAGGAAAACGTAGTGAATATGATCCAGAACATGCAGCCAAAGTAGAAGAGATCCTTGCGAGCCCGCTTCAATGTACCAGAAAGGAAGATGATGTGTTTGTTGAACCGCAACAGACGCAGGAACTAGAAGAGATCGGCATGATGCTATTAGATGGTTATCACGAAAGAAAGGACCAATAATAAGCTCTATTGTTTAAAGCAAAACTTACTAAAGTTAATAATTTTGAGGAACTATGAGCACGCCGAATAAAAACGCATGTACCTAAATAGGAATAATAGACTTTTATAAGGCAATAAGTTTAATGTCCCTCTCGCCAAATTTTGATAAGAATGTACAAACCTTTATGTTGGCGAGGAACACGATTGTTGCGATGACGTATTGGAACGCCTCGTCATAATTCGCCAATTGAGCGTAATTCGCGTACGCGGCTGTGGGATGAGAAGAAGGAACTAAACGTATAAATCTATTAGATAGAGATCTGTAATATATCTGCTTTGCTCTTCCAGAATAGTATTTTCAAAATTCGATCAGTTAAATTCCGTTAAGCTTTTCAGCATTTAATTTAACACCACGACATTGACAGGCTCATACTTTTGTCTTTCTTCAGCTCATCCAGAACAACTTTGTAGAAGATAATTTTTAGAGCGAACATCGACACGCCGACCACTGATGTCACAATCAGAACAACCTGCGGGAAATAACAGCATCAGTGATGCTCAGGAAGGACAACACGATAACCAAAATTTGCAATTTACTTTTTGATATATTTTTGCAGAGATGTCTGGAAAAAGTCGTTGACATTTGGAATTTATTGGTTTAAGAACCCAAAGTTTTTTGTCTCTATCGCCTGCCGTTCAGAACTGGATCCCTTACAGCAGAGGTTGAGGTTGAGATTTCTGGCAGAGGTTCGTCCCGAAAACATATTAGACAGTTAAATTGAGTAAGTATGCAACTATTTGTAAATATTTATGTTTTAAAAACATACTCAATTTTACTGTCTAATATGTGTTCACCTGGGCAATGAAAACATACTGGGCATTCAAATGAAGTATGTTTTTGGAACATTATGAATGAAAACATACTACATTTAACTGTCAAGTATGTTTTTGTTGCCAAATTCAGGAAGAAATCTCAACCTCGAGTAAAACAAAAACACCTTCAGAATCATCATGTTCAGTCTAAATTCCACAGATCCCTTTCTTACATTAATGTAAGGAACTAAAAACTACCTCATAAAAGTTCCAGATTTGTCTGAAGTAAGAGTAGCGATCCGCTGCTATCTTTCGCATCTCTCTGTAGATTGTGTAAATGAGGATGAACAGATAAAGGATCTCAGCCGCTAGCACTAACTGTGAACAAAAAATCACACAAATAGTGAGCCAAAACAGTCTTTGATGTCGGGCTTTGTTTCCTTTGAATTGTATATTTTTCTTTTGAATATAAATCAATATTTCAAGGTTTCTGTTATGTTCCTTGCGCCAAGTCTCAAGAATTACGTTTAGAAAGCTGTTGTACTCACTGTGGCCATAGCACCTGTGGCTGGGTAGACCTGGAACGACATGATTCTGGGGAACGGGATGACTGAACCTAAGGCAGGAAACTCCATGGCGTAGTTGATGTAGGTGAACAGGTTGGTCTGTGGGTTATATACTGTTAACTCAAGGAACACCGCGCGCGTGTACACGTCTATCCAACTGTTCTCTACGAGGTCTTCTATCATTTTTCGAGCCTACAAAATATTAGATACCACAATCATGTAACAGCTTATTTAATCACTTGTGTAATTATGTTTTTCATTTGGTTTGAAGGAATCACGAATTGAAGAATATTTGACTACACGTCAGCAGAACTTACGGAGTAGGCAGAGAGACCAAGGTCAGCCACGTAACCTCCACCGTTGTACGTGGATATCTTGCCCCAGAAGGGAAGACTCTTTACCGTCCACATGCCCAAGAACTTGTATGCGTCTCTAAGTCTGTCAGAGACACCATCCGGTTCTTTCCCTGTCAAGAAGATTCATTTGATTCATTGGAATTGTTCATAATGTGTGTGTAAACTAATGCAGCAATAACAGCAATTCCTAGCTGACACAGTAAGAAACTACAATGACCAAAAAGAGGAAAAGGAAAATCTCACATCACATTCTTTTCTGACCATTTATTTAACCTACCGGTTCCCCATCCCACAGTGAAGTTTCGATCCTCCTCACTTGGAATTGAGTACGGTTCACTGCACTCCAGCACCAACTTCCGTACAACTTCATTCATAGGGCACGAAGCTGAAATAGAGTAACATTAATTGGTAAAGAATTAGAAGCTGTTAAGAATTTGATCTACATGATCTTATTTTTCTGGACTGTATGATTACAGATTATGCACAGAACATAAAAACCTTAAAAATTATTATATAAAAAAAGAAGGAACAGAAATTAGTGGTGAGCAATGAATTCAAGTCACACTCACCCGGTTTGACTCGAACTTGTCGGAGTCTGATCGCTCCGACGCGGAAGGACACCAGGTCGGCCATGTACTGGTAGTCTCGTAATGTGGAATCCTCTCCATTGTACTTCTTGGTGTAGAACATGGTGTTCACTACATTATCACGCATCCAGTCCCAGAATTTGAATCCGTTATTCACCTAAAATATAAGATTTAATACAAATTACGTCTAAAACAAAGATAACATTCAATGTCAAAAAAAAACTATCAAATTAAGGTTTCAAGTAGAAAATATCACTTAAAAAGTTTGGGAAGCTCGGCCTTTGACGAAGAAATTTCAACAGATTATCAAGAAAGTTTAAAGCATTAATGGGTATTTAGTTACGCTTTGGCTCGTAAGTGACATACTCTATCAGTGAATAATACATACATTGACTCCTTTGTAGTAACCATCGTCACCATTCTTAAAGCGGCTAAGGAGCTTCCTACTCGCATCGAACACGTTGTTGTCCTTCTGTCCCCAGGCAATGAAGCATATCAACAGGAGGAAGAAAAAGTAGTATACCACCTGGAGAGACAACAAAGGAAATAATGAACATAAATCAACCAACAAAGACGCGTAAATACTTGATTAGTTCCTTTAAAGTTGTTTTTACCTCACGTACGATGCCCCACATCTCCTTCTCGTATCGTCTTTGTTTCCTCATTTTCTCGAGTTCATCGCTGTTGGGTGAGTCTGGAATTCTGATGGCGCGAAGACGATCTGAAACATAAAACAAGCCTCACTTGATCTCAACAGAATTGGCAGAGTTCACTCATTTTACGATACATTAGATATCATTAGACAGGTCAATTTATCCACCAGCTTGACTATTTTGGCTTAATTTTACAAAGGGAAAAGTAACTAATAGTATTTTTAATTATCTGAGAGACTTACCCAGCATCAGCACTGGATCTTTTTCTTTCGCGATGGCCTCCTCATCCTTCTCTGGATGGACATTAGCTTCTGCTAGTTCTTCTCTGTCATCGTCGTCATCTAGTTTCCTCAGAATACATGAGAACACCATCGCCAAGGCAATAATCTGTAAAACAGTTCTGTATTGCAGTCATAAGCAAACGAATGGGTACTTCATGTCTAATAATACTTAAAGGAAACTCTACAACATTGTCGATGCATTATACAGAAGCTGTCTGGTTGATATCTCACCTTTACAGGTTGTATGATTATCATGCTCTGAGCGAATGAGAAGATGAACACTGACAGCCACTCGTGGGACTTCTCCGACCCCCACTGCAACGAGTAGAGAACGACGAAGAAACATGACGCAGCGATATCCAGCCCGACGAGGGTCCAGGCTACGTAACGACACCAGTAAGGCAGAGGGTACTTCTGCTTCCACCACCGCTTCTTCTTATTCGGGTCGCGTAAAATATCTTCATCTAAATTGAAGTGGAATTAATTGAAAAATATTGAAAACTCTGCAATTGTCCTTTTGTGCACAATTCGACAATTTTGGACTAATTTAATATCATTACTTACCAAGATCTACAGGCTGAGTCATCTGCGACTTAGAATCGGGTAGAGATGTGGATGTTGAAGCCTGTATTGAATCACCAGCTTTAAACGTTACTGTTCTCTTTGTGTCAGGAAACAACATTTTACGCATTTCCTGTAAAATGAGAAATACAAAATATTTAACTTAGAAAGTATTTAAAGTTAATATTTTGGCCTGTATAACTCAAAACCCTTGACTCTTGAACTTAGAATGTTAAGGCTCATTCACACTGCACAGGAACATGACCAGGACTGGTACAGGGAACGCGACTGACACAATAGGAGATAATAAGTCTGGATCCTGTCCCTGTCTGAGACCAGTGTGAACATTTCTGTATAGCATATTAGGACCCATTGCTCCTGGTCTAATTCCCAGTACCTGGCCTGGTCCCTTTGCCGTGCAGTGTGAATAAGATGGAAAGCCTTAATTTGCATTTTTCACCTTGTCAGATGTTTTGGATGCGAGTTTCATGTTCTCGAGTCGGATCCTCTCAACATCAATGTGATTCTTCTTCTTGCTGTATTTGAATAACCCTACTATGATGGCATTGATTGGCACGACGGTCAGGGTGGCGAACACAGAGATGAGCAGGTGGTTGACACTCAGGATTAACGGACCAACCTCTATGACCTGATCTGCACCAGTGTCCGACTTCTCTCCTGGTGAGCTGAGAGGGAAAACAAAATTGCAAATGTAATTTACATTGAACGCAATCTGTACCAGAAAAGGCCTAAAATTCAACGTAAAAACATTGTTACGAATTCAAGATTTCATCAAGAGTCAAGCAGATCCAACAAAACTAAATCAATTGATCAAATTCGTATGAATAGCACAGACTATTTCTTACCGGAACCACATGGCATCAGCCAGCATAGTCGTGAAGAGTAAAGTCAGACAACAGCTCAGTCTTTGGACTCGGGTGAAGTTGCTCTTGGTTGGTCTAAAATTATTAAATAAAATGTGTTCGGTGTGTTAATTCGACAATTGGCTTAACTTACAAGAATAAAACCAAAGGTTTGATGACAGTTAATTGGTTGGTTAATTTTTATTCAGAACAACCTAATCAAGAATGAATTCGACAATCGTTACTTTGAGTTGGTAGGATTTCAATTGATCTAACCTGTAAACTACGGACAACCAAAGATGATCATCTGAAATCTTTTTGCGCGCGTGCGTGAAGAAGAGATTGTTGAAACCTGTGACCTCTTCTTGTCCAGCAACTGGAAGTATCCTCAACAACGCTCCATCATCCTCATCAACAGCCATCCATTGTCCACACAGGAAGAAATATCTGAAAATTTGCAATGTTTTCAATTTTTGAGTTGTGGCTATTAATTTAGCTGCGTATATTTCTTTGGTATTGTCAATGGATGAACAAAAAGTTTGCTACTAGAACATTTCCTTCCTAGCTAGATGACTACTGTATTCAGAACTGCTTGATAACTGTCAATCGAGAAAATAGCTAAGATCCAGAATAGTAATACTCCATTCACATATAATTTCAGAGATTACCACAAATTGATTTCCAGACCAAAAGAAGTTCATGGAAAGAAGAGTGTACGGACAATTTCAAATGGCAAGTGAACATTTGAATCAATACATTGAGCTCACCTAACATTTGTCTGTAAATCCTCAATGATGACCTTGTCTAGGAACCAGCTTCCATCTGAACCTTCTCCGCTGTTATCATGCCAGATGCGCATGAAGCTAAGGGGTCCAAGGCTTTCTCGGACAGACAAGAGGAAATGGCGTACGTTTCCCCGACTGAAGTGCTGCATAATGTCAAATACCATTGATACATAAGTAAGAATAATTTATTCTGACTGCGCCTTCAAATGCCCAATTTGTCACCGAGTGTAATATTTTATGCAATTAAATCTGGACATAATAGTCATAAAGAGATCCAACTATTCAACAATTTGACTGCTGTAAAAGTGAATGGCAACGTACCTTGCCGGTAGCATCTGACAGGACTCTGACGGGAGTTTCCTCGTAGTCACCCGCCAAGGTGAAGCAAACATTACTCTTGGTCCCTGCATCCTTTCTCAATCCTGTGTACACTGACATTTTGAAGTGGTACTTGTGACCGGGAAGGTTGTCACTCAGACCTGTTACTCCCCACTGGAACAAAAACACACAAAATAGTTGTCGATTAGCGGAAAGAGATCCCGTTCTACGCACGACAAGCAGACAGACAGACAGACAAACAGACATTTTACATGTTGGTATTATATTAATTATTTCTGATACAATTGTTTGTGGCAGCATTTATTATTCGTTGATGGGATCTATACATACCTTCTCTATGTCTTTGCGGTCGAGCCTTCTAAGGGGCACGAGCAGCAGGAAGTAGATGACCAACAGAGATATGATAACACTGAAGGTGACCGGATTTCCGGCCAACAGATCAAAGAAGTTACTGAAGACGTGGTCAAAGTTGATGGTATTTACGGCAGGTACAGAGAATCCACTGGAAAATGTATTGGCCGTTGGTGTCACTTTATTACACAAGCATGACGTGTCGTCATCTGTAGTTTTACTACCGATCTGGAATTAAAAAATATGGAAGGATCACTGTGGCATTAGATCTGAAATTGATCTTAATTTCAGTGTTCTGAAAACCGTTTCACATCTACATTTCGTCATTTTTGTGCAACACTTTTCAACCATTGACAATTATCACCAACTTTCACAGTTGATAAATGGGCTTAAGACATAGAAACCGTTTTTGGAATTTGACGATTTTGCCGTTATTGACCACCTGCAGCCGACGTTTTGCAAGCGGGTTTAAAATACATCTGAATTAAACAGAATTTCATCATCTTTTGATGACAGCATTTGTGTATGTAACTTACACGACACGATTCGTTTGTCCACTTCTCAAGTTCTTGGTCCCAGATCCTGCATCTGGGTGAACTTGTACCCATCCCTGCTGGAGAACTACCAGTGGAGTTCTCGTTGACAAACCGAGCCTGAAATTCAGGAAACGATCTTTAAAGAAAGTAATGTTGTTCCAATTGAACGGTGTAAAAGCAAAATGAAAACTCAACTACCAATGACTAAGATTATCAAAATTAATTTACCCTGAGTTCGTCGAGAAAAGCTTTATCAGAGGCGAATCGCTTTTTTCTCCGAGATGTGGTTGCAGGTGCTTGGTTTACATATCCTATGATTGAAATGAATTAATGTCGAATAGAATTTAACAAGTTGATTGGGGCAGGGGGGGACTGAACATGATTTGGATGCTTCTGCTTTTGCATACTTGTTTTTGTCCCTTATTTTAGTGATCTATGTATTTGAGTAATAATGTTCTTAATGTCAACTTCTTTGTTTACCGAATAGATAGGCACAGGCCATTGTTCCTGGTTTCTTGATGTAATCCTCCCCTACAATCGCATCGAATTGACTGCAGGAAACATTGCCATTCTCACAATCAAACACCTGCAAATATGTTCGGAAAATTAAAAAAGTGCTGTTTCAGAAATTTCAAATACTTTTAAATTTGTAGGTAATATTTTGATGGAATTGTTGAAGTACGTACTAGTTTCAGGTCATGGTAACCCTCATCCGGAAGGGGTTTCAATGGTTGGTTGTCAGTTGCTTGTTGCGTATTTGGGACAGTTGTCGAGAAATTGTAGACGATCTTTAAGAGGCAAAGTTAAAATGGTGCATGAGGATCATCAAATAAATTTAAATGATAAAGAACATTAAATTCATTTTATATTTGATCTATCTCTTTTTAATCTGTAAACTTTAATATTTATTAGACATTTCCAAATCTGAGCACTATGATGGCGATAGTTTGGAGGTCAATTCATTTCCTGACCAATGGCAGCCTATCAAAAGAAAATTATTCTCAAATGTTTGATGTGTCCTGGAGAGCATAACTTACTTCAATACGACTGACGAGGCGAATGAGACTTTCGCTGAAGGACATTTTCTGTCTCAGGGCAGAGTTCTCAATGTCAGTAGGTATGTAACAACACATTGCGCCGTCACTATCCAATTCCGTGGCGCAATTTTGCGTTGTTTCAACGCGCTCTTGGTTCTGTAATGTAAGTAATTTATTTAATACTTGATACATAAATGTGTATGTACATTCCAGATACTGCATAACGTTTCGGATCGTACGAGTGATAACATATTCCATCTAATTTGATTTCTTTCGAAGGGATTTTAATCAACACTCAATATTGGAGCGAACTGAAATGCATTTGTGTGTAAAACATTTTGATGTTGTCAACGAAGCAATAAAAGTGAAAATATTTTTATGGAACATGCCTTTGCATAAATGGTGCACAAATAAATTTTGAACTATCTAGCAGTAAAAAGTTAGTCTATTATTTTGTTTTGTATTTAGATATTCAGAACTATTTGTTACAGTTTTCCATGGGATGCAGAGGCAGGTTCTTTGAAAATCAGCATAAAAGTCACTTCCGGCAAATAAAGTCTGCCGAATATACTGTTTTTAGTACGAAAGGTACATTTCCTATTATGTGTATAACGTGAGTGCCCTGTGCTACGTGTCTTCGGTGCATTTACTAAATGAATTTTTTAAATTGGAAAATACACTGATATTTGTGTATATTTTTTGGAATTCTATTTCACAGAAGATATTAATACATTGTAAATAATATTTTTATCTTGGAACCTATTTTGAGCGGCAGGCTGCTTATTGATGATTGGATAAGAAAAGTACGAGCTCTGCTTGTGAGAAATTGGCCATTTAAATTCATTGTGCCACTAAAGTTGGCTTCTACTGTGTTTTAACGTTAAATTACGTGACTAATTTCAAGCCTAGATTGACAGAATTTGCTTTCGCAGAATGTATCTTTGTGAAATAGAATCTCGCAAAAAAGTAGATCTAATTCTCTATGGCTAACAACATGAAGTGAAAAGGGCAAATATGTTCACTGAATGCAAAAATAAAATAAATAATATTTTGCAGGTACGAGAACAGTTGATGGTGGAATAATGTTGTGTTTTTGACTGTTGTAAATCAGCACTAAATCATTAAATCAGGTCATTTCTTATAGTAATGCAAATAGTTAATTGACGAAGTAAATGTACTTTCAATGACAGGAATAAGTTCGCCATTTCGATAGAGATATTTTCACTCTGAGATGAAAATGACCCGATTTTATGATTTCACAAAATTCTGGATTATGCTGCGGTTTAATTTAACTTCGCATAGTGCAGACTAAAAATGATCTTTAAAGCCTTGTCAGCCTTACAAAAATTAAAGTACACAAATTTGATTTATCATTCATAAAGTTATATTACTTTACCTTCGTTAGCTAATAATGTATTAGAAAAATATGTAAGAGAACTTGAACAAGGTATGTACATGGTAAAAAGCAATTATTTACAAGTCTTCGCGCACAAAACTGAGTTGGAGAAAATGAAATAATTTTGAATGAAATGTAGCCGCCACTCTTCAAAACATATTTCAGATATATTGATGCCATTTTTGATAGAAAAGATGTTAAAGGAAAAAATAATGAAACATGAAAACAAAACGAAGCGATGAAAATATTGCCTGTTTTACAGAACTTGGAAAAAAAACGTGATAATTATTTAATGTACACAATTTGGCAAAATATTTCAATTTTTTATTTCCTTAAGCAATTATTAAATGCAGATCTGCATTTAATGCTATATGTTTGCAAGTATAGTTTACTTTTGCGATGCAAAACAACAGTTAGTTTTGGGAACATGATACCAACATAAGAGACAATATATATACATGCATTGGCAAATATATTTACAGCATTATACTAGGTAAAATAGTTATATTCGACTTTTTAAAGTATGTACATAAATAGCCAATGAAAATTTGGAAGACAATGAGTTTTAACTGCCTACTCTGTTTGCAGTCACTTGGAAACTTCGAAACCCAAACATTGCGAAAGCTTTCCGTGATCTGAGGTTCAATGACAGATTTAATACAAGTTCTTGTACGGGTGACTTTTTCAAAGCTACGACAGTTGAACAAATTACTTTCGAAAGAGGCAAGTTTTAGAGTTCAATAGTTCCATAGAAGCGTACCTTCAAAGATATCTCAATCGGCGGATCCACGAACCCAATGTTCACATTCAGATCCAGAGTCACTGCAGGACTATCAACCTGATCTCCACCATCAGCATCAATTCGCACTGGCTGCCTTGTCGTGACAATCTACAAGAAAACTAACTCCTGTTTGCTTTTAAATGTTACATGATTTGATTGTGGTGACACTATTTCTACTTAGATATTTTAAATGTTCCCAAAACTTGATGGATTGACTGACTGACCTTCATACTGACTGGTTCGGCGGTGTCCCCAAGCTGTTGTCCCAGACCCGGGGACATTGTCACATTCGCCTGCTGCTGCACGAACGTCGAGCCCGACAACTATATTTTACACAAAAACGATAAGTATCAAATTGACAACTTCACTGTTTAAAGTAAGTGGGAGGCAGAGGACAGAAGCTAGGACAAATAGTACTGTCTTAATATGCAGGGCAGAACACTTTTTCAATGTTTCAAAATAATTTACCGTTTCTGGGTCCTCTTTGGCCTGCGTGACGGATAGGCTACCGGTGGGGTCGGACACTGTGACTGGGTTACCCGGACTCACAGTATCTTTAGTTACAGCAACGACCAGTGCTACAACTTGCTCAACCTGCTGCTCAACCTTTTTCGTCTGCAAACAAATCATTGAAGTGCTCAGTAAAGCTACATTTATTGACAATTGGTAACTTTCTAAACCGCATAAAGTCTAAATTAAGCATTTAGCTAAAATCCGAATAACAATATTTCAAAGTAATTGCTACCTGGTTCGTCAATGCATTTTTGTTGTCATCAGAAGCTTGTTTCGTCTCCTCATTAGAAATCTCCACCGCAGGACTGTAAGGTTTGTCATAGTTATTTTCCACTGAAAGCTGTTCTTCAACCTGTGCCTTCTTTGCTGCAAGAGGAAAATACTTGCAGTTGGAGTCACACTATATTGTGGTAAGAGGATCAAACGACTGAAAAAAAAGAAAGATTCCTACACGTTTGGAATCCCTGATTTCCTGTGACGATGTCCACACTGACACTGACTGCGCCAAGAACATCTATTAAAGAACAACAAATCACAATTAAAATCATTATTTAAAGAGAATCAAAGCAAGGTTTTCCTTTTAGCTATTCTGCTAGTAGGAAATATTCATGGTGATTCAAAATCTGTGTTACTTACTAATCAGTACATCTGTGCCCACATCCGGCGCCGGTGCTTCCGGAAGTGCAGTTGGACTTGTGTCGTTGCCACTTCCGTCAGGTGGCGGTGTGGGAGGAGACGTGGGACCAATGCCTAAAGCCTGTACTAGGACATCGAGAACAGTATCAACGGTCTGTACCAAGGTTTCCTATTTCAAAGAAAATAAATGGGATGAATTTACATGTGAATATCAGTAAAGTAAACTATTGATGTAAATCAAACATAAGTGCTTAAAGGTATCTGTGATTAATTTTATGTTAATACTTACAGTAGTTTCGGGTGTAAGGGACACTGCGGTTTCAGATAATGTGGAGCCTGATGTACTCGACCCAGAATCAGTTCCACCATCAGTTCCACCCCCAGTTCCACCATCAGTTCCACCGCCAGTTCCACCATCAGTGCCCGTTCCACCATCGGTGGGTTCTGCAGTTCCCACTGGAAAACAGATTTGAACATTTTTTAGTATGGTTAATCTTCGTTGAAAATGTATGAACATTGTTGTTAATAGTGAACCCTTTCTTTTTCCAAACACTTTCAAAGTTGCTCACATCTCACCAAGAAAATGGGTCCATGACAAATTTGATACAGCTGGTAATGGTGAATCGAGAGAGAATTAAAGAGACAGAACTGCTACATATCTTCCTGGTTTTAAGGTGAATTGCTATGACCATTCAATAAATTGCTAGTAAACAATCAATCGCTCTTAACGTCTTCTTTCTGATACAATTCAACATAATGCATTTGCCCACAGATAGTCTTAATCTTATCCTTAGTTGTCATTTCATGCACGAAAATCTTACCAGTTCGATAGAAATACAATGGTCAAGAAAAGAAAAACATAACATTGATAGATTATCTATGTTTGTTGTCTTGAACTTGTTGAATGATTGGTGGTTTGGGCTCGGTTGGTTCATAACAAGGATTTTAAAAGAATTTGTTGTTGTTTTAGAATCAGTTTCAAAGTTTGTGCGGTAGCATTTTTATATGTTGGCAGTATTGATTGAAATGTTATCCAGAGGTACTCACACATTGCCGTATTAGCGTCGCTGAAGGCTCCCAGGGAAACGAACAGAGAAACTGAAATGGCCTGAACAGTGCTTGTACTCAATGGTTTGTCTGAAACTGATTCCACCATATCTTCCACAACCTGAGCTTGGTTCTGAAAATGCAATGGTATATCTGAGTTACAAGCCCATTTATGTTGTTGGTTTAATCAGATAAATATTAAAGAAAATATTAAGTAAAAGCTAATGCCATACAGAAAGGTGGGGAACTTTTACCAGAGCTGTTTTGAAAGGATTACTTAAGAACTGCAAGATTACTTATTATTGAAACAGCCAACAAATATATTCGAACATTTGCTAAACGTCCTCTTGACAACAAGTCAGCAAAATTATTTGACGAACAGATTTTCTAAAATGGGACCCACCTCAAGTTGTAGGGCAGTCTCTTCCTTTGCCTTTGTCACTTCATCTGTAGGTATATTTTGTGTATCTGTTACATTACAGTTTCAAATGATTTCTGTGATTTCAGTACTCAATGTTCTCTGAAGCATTATTGTAGGGTGCGGCACGTCCCTTCGCACATGCACTTACCCTTAGTCGTAAGCTCTACCCTAAAACCCCGTATCACACTGGCATAGCCAATGCACAGCCAAGGCTGCTTATAGAACGCACCGCTTTAAATGTTGAATCTATTTTACTTTACTAGGATATTTTGCATTTTTTAAATTTAAATATCTCAATTTAATTACACACCAGTGCTAGATGAACCCGAACCACCAGTACCAGTACCACCACCAGTACCACCAGTTCCTCCAGTACCACCAGTTTCTCCAGTACCTCCAGTACCACCAGTTCCTCCCGTACCTCCAGTACCACCGGTTCCTCCAGTGCCACCAGTTCCTCCCGTACCTCCAGTACCACCAGTACCTCCAGTACCACCAGTACCTCCTGTGGCGGTAGTTTGCTCTGCAATCTGTGCTGTGGTCTGGAAATTCGAAGAGTTCAGTATTTTGTTTCCCCATTTATTTCTGTGGGAAATCTAATCAAAGCTAATAAATATATGTACTCAGAACACAATATATGCATTATATACTTGCAGTGGCTAGTTCTCAAACAAATTTCTTCTAACTTTTTATTTCTTGCCTTTGAATATCTACTGACCTGAATAACAAGTGCTGATGTAAGGGTGGCTATACTATCGAAGGCTTGCTCAGGGTTCGTTGCGGCTTGCTGTGCTAACTCATTCGCTCGTTCTTGTACTTCCTCAGCGGTAAAGGTTTCCTCAAGGACCTGAAGTAAATCGTGTTATGGTTCCATCCAAATTAAATTGTCATCACAAAGTAAAACATACTACTCCTTATGAAACTGATGAGCACTCCTTCTTGACGACAATTTTCACATACGTAACTTATTAATTGATT
Organism: Haplosyllis leylae; assembly: GCA_038406175.1. Taxonomy (NCBI): domain Eukaryota; kingdom Metazoa; phylum Annelida; class Polychaeta; order Phyllodocida; family Syllidae; genus Haplosyllis; species Haplosyllis leylae. Next base: position 17,461 of record JBCAUG010704862.1, read on the forward strand.
AGATCCATTGTTAACAATATAAACATTGCACCCTAACAGAAAATTCGTAGGAAATGTTATGCGTTTACCTTCAGGCTTATCGTAGGACATCTGCCCTCTCCGTCATACTGGTCGATCACAGCGCAAGTCACATGAACTTCTGTCTCATTCTTGTCCGTCCCTAAGAAGCAGAATAACAGTTTTAACAAAAACGCAAATCCTTTCTACGATAAATAAGCCCTCAAGAAGTGTTGAAATTGAATTGACAAAAATTGTAACCCACCTGTTAGTGGTCCCAAGGCTACATCTAACCAAAACATCTGGTAATTCATTTGAGAACACTTACCAGCAAACGTGACGGCTCTACTTGTCTTCTCTTGCACATCAGAAGCGAGGTTATCATAGTAATAGTATAACTTAAAGTTGGTGATATCGTCTTTGTCCGTAGTATCTTCTTCGAAGTTAAACGTTTGGATAGCTTTTCTCCCTGTAAGGTACCATCGAATCCAACCATGTGTAGAATAGAATTGAAGAAACTAATGCCAGAAATTCCATTTTGGTACCATATTTTAATCTTACCGGACGTTGGAGTGACCCTGCACGCTGTGCAGTTGGGTCTGTCGTTCGTTTGCAGGGAGCTGGACGTCTCTCCTGGTTCTCGGTCGCGGTAACTGCACGTTGTTTCCACAGTGTAATGGGTGTCCTCAACCAAGCTGTCGGCGTTTACCGTAATCTGGGCCACTAATCCATTACCTGAAAGTGTTTGAATGCTTCATAGACATTTTTTCATCAATTCTATTTTTTATTCCATATTTTTTTCTTGGCCGCCATTAGCTTCATTGTCGTGACAATCATTTGATTAAATACATTGTATTTATCTGCGTGTAAAAATTGAATAAAAATACAGAAAATATAAGAAAGTTATGAAAGTGGTCATAAAGTTCTTTGTGGAACTGGTAATCTTTTATTACATGTACCTTGTGGCTCATTCACACTGCCCGAGACCGAGACCTAGACCGAAAAAAATGGGTTCTATAGGATTGTGTGAAGGTGTACACATTGCACAGAGACTGAGACAATGGCGGAGACAGTGACCGATGCCATTGGGTTCTGTACCCAATTCATCGGTCTCGGTCTCGGTCTCTGTCTAGGTCTCGGTTCGGCCAGTGTGAATGAACCATCAGGATCAAACACATTTATATACAGGGTAAATATTTAAAATTTGATAAGAAACAAAAAAAACAGAGAACAATGAATTAAATTATATGTACAAAGCAAAGTTACCCTTGGTATGTTTAAAGATATTATTAAAACTGTTCAGTAGAAATATTAAAATATGGTGTTTCCTGTACATCAATAGGTACCGAATACAAAATTTGGACACTTATGTATTTAGTAAGAAAGCTTAGACGCTAAATTTCTTACACTGAACTATAAGACCTGCCATTCTTGTAATCCCGTTGTCTAAACAATCTGCAGAGTCAAATGGATTTTAACCGAAGGTGACAGAATTCCACATTTAAAATCTAAACGTTTTTTTTACAATAATGCGCTAAATCATGATTGTTAGAGAATCAAGTTTATATTACGTCATGATATAAAATCATGGATGAAGTTTTTCAGATCATGTCCTACTAACTTATTTCCGCAAGGTACTCAGGTCACTAAAACATCTCTGGATACTAGTAGTTACTATGAAAAGATATGGAATTACTTTCATGTAGTCTAAATTAGCAGTAAATGTACAGTGTTATGCATACCAGATATGGACTCAGGTCTTGTACTACCCTGAGGTACAGCTGGATGGAAGTTCCACACGCATGCGTCCGACGTGTTCCTGATCTCCGCATCCAAGGGACAGTAATCTTCACATGTGACTTGGCACCTGATCTCCTTGGCTACATTCAGTTTTGCTTTTGGGGTTACACCGGCATTGAAGCATCTGCAATAAGATTTTTAGTTGGCAGTAGTCTCGGGGGACGGGGAGAAATCATGCAGAAAAACTGAATCTTTAAGCAAATTAATAAAGCTATTTGATCCAGATGAGATAAAATCATGCTTTATTTGATTAATTATGATATAATTTTACGGCACTTACTTTATGGATAACTGTGGTGGATTTTTTACAGAAATGGACAGTTTGTAGTTAGCTGTTGCCTCTCTCTTTCCCTTCACAACGTGTGATGTAAAGCAGTAGTCGTATGGAGCGTACATATGGCCGGTGTAGAAGCAGATGTTTTTGCCAACAGCATTTCTAATGACCCCTGACCCCGAGCCGAAGGGTCCAGGTCCAGCTTGTTTCGGATGCGGTGCGGTTGTGTTCGCTGTGTGTAAAAGTAGAACACCAAAAAAAGTAGTACCACTTACAAGTGAAAATACTCGGCCGATAATAAATCTGTAGATTGAGTGACACTCTCACCTGGATCCGGTATGTCTACGCTGGGCGCTGATTTGATGTCCACTTCATCCTCGTCACAAAGCCTGGCACTCCACACGTAGTTTTCAGATGCATCGATCCCGTCATTGTCCGTTAGGTTTGCGTCTAAACACTGAGAAACCAGCAACGTTACATACACTTACACGATTTTATTTTGCCTTTGTTTATTGATATAATTTTAATATGACGATTTGTTGGCATAGCAATAAAGTTATTGTGCTGGAATTAAAGAGTCCAACAGTTTCTTGCTTCTTAATTTTCATTTGTTTCTACCTACCACATATTGGTCCCAGCCTATTTTGCTGCTTTCGGATCCGTTGATGGAGAGAGATAATGGGGTGGCTGTCACCTCAAAAATATAGCTTCCTGTGTCATTCAAATGCTTCATGTCTTGCCCACAGACAGGCTTCATCCATACCAAAATCTCGAACTTATAGAATCCATACCTACAAAATCATCAGATTCTCTCTCATTTTCAACAATGAAACTTTTCTTTGTTCCTGAAATCAACAACTGAATAGACTTTCTTTTGAACTAAAACAGGTCTGGAAAAATTGTATTCCTACTGTCTAAGAATACATTCACCTCCTGGTTTTGATTTCATTTTATACATATACATATACTTACGGCAATGTCTTCTCTGGAAAGGTCAGCCCGTTTGAGAGTTCAGCTGCTGGAATTTGTCTATTGGTACCGTATTCATACACGCTGAAAGAATGATATATAATTAAAGAGAATTGTCCAAATTGTAATAAAGGTCAAATAATTACAACCTTGATAAATTGAAAATTATTCTCTCAAAATTTCTATTTAGTAATTCTTACCTGAATGTTTGTTCGGTTTTTTGAGTAGCTGTTCGGAGAGCATCGCAGTCAATCATAACGTCAAGCAGATCTGCTGTAACTTCCGCTCGTCTGGATCTGTATAAGTTTATCAGATAAATAATTATTACATTTAGTAAGCGGTGTCTATAAATTTCATATCGTATTCGTTTCAGCAATGAACTATATAATTTTCTCTTTCGTAATTCTTTTTTTTGCCAAATTTTCTTCCAATTTTTTCAACATCCATTGCAAATACGTACCTGGAGAATTTCCTGGTATTGATGACAGATGATCCTTCCCCTTGTGGATTCACCAACGTTACTCTAGGTCGGTTACAGGGTCTACATCTGACTTCCACTATTTTATCTGAACGTTCTGACTTTCCATCGTCCTTTCCTTCATTATCCTTGTAAGTGATTGATGTTTCTACGATCATCTTCCACTGACCAACTGCGTCGAAGTCAAAGTCACTCGGCCACTGAATATCATCATATATTAGTTTTCTGTCGACGAAAATTGCCTCATTATCTGTTCCACAGGCGCCCACAATACTTCCGTACCGTTGATGATAACGGATTCGGTTATCCGGATCCGTAATGGTAACACTGAAGCAGGTCCCCGTCCCTATCTCCTGGAGAGGTTCACACATTTTAAATATAACCAAACAAAACTGAGGGTCCGTCAGAGAACACGCAAATGAATCTGAAGGTTTAAACTTCTCGTTCAAGAAACCGCTGGCAGGTACTTGGACATCACATATGCCGACAGATGAATCTACAGTCAGTCCGATGACAGAAGACTCAAAAAGTTGATCATGAGGAGTCTCGACGTTGGGTAATGCATCAAGTTTAGCTTGTATGCTGTAGTCTCCCGGCGCCGCAAAGTACGTCTCCCCATTAGCTTCAAATGGCGCATCTACAGTTGGCGAGCCTGAAACTTCCTTTCCGTCAATGAACCACCTTATGGTCCAAGAACCAATGGTCACTTCGTTATGGAGGGATGTAAAACGTAAATCTAAATGCTTTATGTCTTGCAGGCTGTAAACTGCTAATGGCTGGCTCAATTCAGACCAAGTATTGTTTGGATTTTTCTTGTCGACCCGCAGCAGAAATTCGGGAACTGGTCTTACCCTGATCTTCTTGATGGAGTAAATGGGTTCAATCCCTGGGTATGTAACCTTAATTGTCATCCTGTAGATACCGCTGTAGCTCAGTGAAACATCATTAACAAAGATATCTTGCCCGCTTGCGTATTCGGTTTCCTGATCACAATTTTCCGTGTAACCATCCAGAGGATTTTTGTTGTCATCACAGTTGTATGACCAATAGAAGGTGTGTGTGTAATCAGCGATCGCCCCGTGAGCTGCAGTGATGTTGACCTTGTGACGTATCGGGTACGATGGTATGCCGTCGGCTTCAGGTTCAACGTACGGTTCCACCGTTATATTAAAACCGTCATCAAGTGGTTCCAAGACTTTGACGTACAAGGTGTATGCAGCAGAAGAAATTTCATTGGAAACATTTACTTTAATTACGTAGTCTCCTATTTCTCCATATGTCCTCTTCACTTCGAAAGGACTGGAGCAATTTAACACAACCGACGTATTGCGTTCTGTCACGTTTTCAACATCGCGCGGGAAGTCCACAAATCGTTCCATGATCACGTCTGTGGGCGGAAACTGGCAACCGTTTGTGACCTCAAGGAGCATTGTGAACTCAGTGTGGCTGCCCATGAAAGGAATAGTGTAAACATCTCCGGAAACGTGATTAGGATCGTCATGGCTGCCAATGGTGAAACCTTCAATTGGGTTCTGAATGGTGACCAGTTTGTTGGTAGCTCTGTGGCCAAAATCATTGGACACATTCACTTCAACATTGTATCGTCCAGGTTGGGTGAAACTCAATGGGAAGGACCAAGAAGGAATGCTGGTGTTATCAGTTGAGTCAGTGTAAGATTTACTGCATCCTCTGGATCCACCTACGGCTAAGCAGGTGACTTCGAGCTTCAGATGAGAACCTTGGTCCAGAGTAATTTGACCTGTAATGTCTTCATTTGTTCTGTAATAATCTTCAAGATTGACGATAGCTCCAGAAGGAGCCTGTTTTATTACCAGTATTCCATTCCATTCTATGTTGGAGTATTTGTTTTCTGCTCTAACAGTGAGTGTGACATTACCAATAACATCATTTCCTTTATCGTAAGTAAAATTCAATTCAACAGGCCAATCTGTGTTTGATACTACTGTTTCTTCATCATTGATTCCCCACTTGAATGTTACATTTGTTTCCCTGTAAGGAAAAGTAGTGTTGACATTCAGTGCAACATTGGCTGGCCATTGCTGAGGAGTTGTATATGTAAAAATGAAATCTTCAAATATTAGTGACTTCAAAATGGTGATCATTTTCCTTGCAGTACTGCAGCCAAATTCATTGGATATGTTCACTTCAACATTGTACTGTCCAGGTTGGGGAAAGTTCAATGGGAAAGACCAAGATGTTATGCTTGTGTTATCAGATGAGTCAGTGTATGAGTCACTGCATCCTGTGGCTCCATCTTCAGGTAAACATGTGACTTCAAGCTTCAGATGAGAACCTTGAGTTAAGGTGATCTGACCTGTAATGTCTTCATCTGTTTTATAGTAATTGTTCAGAATGATCATTGCTCCAGAAGGAGCCTGTTTTATTATCAGTGTTCCATTCCATTCTATGTCGGAAACATTGTTTTCTGCTCTAACAGTGAGTGTGACATTACCAATAACATCATTTCCTTTATTATAAGTAAAGTTCCGTTCGACAGGCCACTCTGTGTTTAATACTACTGTTTTTTCGTCATTGATTCCCCAGATAAACTCAACTGTCGTATCTATGTAAGGAAAAGTAGTGTTGACATTCAGTGCAACGTTGGCTGGCCATTGTTGAGGAGTTGTGTAAGTGAAAGTGAAATCTTCATAAATCAGTGACTTCAAAACTATGACGTCTTCAGATAGAGTGTCTGTTAGATTTGGAGATGTTACTTGATTCCATACATCAATGCTTGGGCGGTATGTGTCTTCCATTGAGTAGGCGTATATGATATATGGATCTGACATTAATATGCCGTCGTAAAATTGTACTTCTGTGTTTCCATCTCCAAAATCGTAAAATACGGAAACATGGGAACATTTTGGTGAATTTGGTTGCAGTACAACTGTATATGTTACATTTTTACCTATGCCTACAGGATTTCTATTGTTCTTTAGTTCTGCAGAGGTACAAGGAATTTGGAGGATCAAGTCAATGTGGGCAGACACACTGCTCACAAGATTTGAACAAGTTACGTTTACTCTTTGGTTGCCGATTGGGTCTGCTGTTGAGTAAGTGAATTCATTGCTGAGATTCTGGAGATTCCTAAGATCAGTAGCAAACATCACATCTTCCTCAGCGCTTTCATGAGCCTTCCAGGAGCAGAAAGCATTGGTGGGACCCTCGGTTGGACCAGGGGCGATTCTTAAATCAAACGTAAGGTTTTTGCTTTCGCCTGAGGGGATAGCGACGGTCGTCTGTCCTCCCCTGACGTCAAGTTGTAATGCAGTTACTGGGTACTGAATGATCACGTCAATGGAATCGGTAAGATTGACCAACTGATTGTGCGCCTTGACTTCAATCGTGTGGTTATCATCCGTTTCGTAAGGATGACACAACTCTGCCGTCTTTGCTGCTTCATCATATTTGATGAGTGTACAATTGTCGCCAAAGTTCGCAATGAAATGAATGTGTGATCCTTCGGCCACTGTTAATGTTACACACACATTTTGGCCTGGTGTAGCTACTCCATTATCAATGCTTATTTGAAGATCTTTGATGAATTTTTGAAGGAATACCGTTCCCGTCCAACTCTTGTTTTGGTTACAGGTAGAACAATTAACGCTGTAGTCGAAAGCGCCTAAGTCATGGCCACCAACTGCCCAATTGTAAGAAGAATTGCCAGGCTGAGTGTAGTCTGATCCCAGGTCAAGGTCAAATTGAGCTTCTGTGGTGTCATCTTTGTAAATCGTACAGCTGGCATTTGTTGGAGAATGGTGATTTGCGTCCCTGGTGAACTCAATTGGGTACTTTCCTACGTCTTTATCAACAACCATTCCTGTTGTCATTGCGATACTGGCGGGAAAATCGTATACCATCTTAACAGTTAATTCAACAGATACAGAGTCCAATTCATTTGATGCAGTTACTATGACGTCATAATACCCTGAGCTAGGAAACATAAGACGTTTAGTGAATGAAAATTGCTGATTCACATCTGTGGCAGTATTATCGCTCCAGTTGTAAGTGTGGGTAATATTTGTTCCTCGTGTTCTTGAAACGGTGAATTGAACTTCACTCTCCGGGTCAAAACAATTGTTCGGCTCTGTCAATTGTACCTGGAAGTCTTCAATTCCGAGACCCACCATGACAAACGTTTGCAATGTTAAATTACTGACATTGTTTCTGATTAAAACTTCGGCTATGTAGTGCCCATAATCATAATTGTGTTTTTGTGTATGATTAGTGTTAGATGATGGAATTAATACAATAGGTACATCTGCGTCGGTGTAGGTGTCTGAATCTTTGTCTCCATATTTGAATGACGCCACGATATTTGTCGGTTGAGGATCGGCGTTGTTTGTTGGCGAAATAGTAAACGTCACATCGGTATCTGCATCAGTTACATTTGTGTTTATGAACGTAATATCCGTCGTCAAGGGATTCTCAGCGCCTATAGTCATTGATGCCGAAGCGTTGCTGATGTTATTCTGTGCGAGCATAGTGACGGTGTGATAGTCAGATTCTGACGTAGTGTACTGGTACGCGCTGAACGTTGTCTCGGAGCTGTCAGCAGTATATTCTGTGACGTCGGTGAGGCCATTGTTGTAAGTATAGGTGATATTACTTCCATCTGTTACCGAGGCAACAACTATGATATCTGTTGTTGTCCGAACATGAAGCAAGGTATCTTCAGAATTCGCTGAAAACGACAAACCAGTGATTGTCTTTTCTACGTAATACTCAACTTCCTTCACCACTGCTCCGCTCACAAAGTTTGTACATGAAATTACAACAGTGTGCATCCCTACTTCAGTTCCTGTATCACCGGCCTGATTAGTAATGTTTCCTCTCCGTTGATCGTCGTCAGAAAATAGAATTCTGTCCGTGACGTCATTTCCATCAAGTGTTACGGTTATAGTGACTTCCGTGCCGTTTTCGTACCTCCAATCTATGACGACGTCGTTTCCAAAGACGTGATACGTGGCCGTTGAGGCAGCGAGATTTAATATTGGATACTGAACGTAAATTAATTTCTTTTCGGAAAAATAAGAATAGCGGTTATAGCATCTTAACGTCACGTTATACTGTCCTGGTGCGGTGTAATTGTGACAAACGTTATAAACTGGGGAATGCGTCTCTTCATACGTCACTAAAACCCACTTATCTGCATAATCCCACATATCATAGGTGTGGGTACCATTCTCTTTAGTTCGATTCATGCACACATCGGCTTTACGATCTGTTATGTCCATTTCGTGGTATGAATCAATGTATAAATCGCAGCTATCAACCGGCTGCACTACGACAACTTTTACAACGTAACTAAAGAACGATTTTGAATTGTAAACGTAAACTTCAGCATCGTATGTTCCTGGCTTTTCATACGTATTTGAGTAAACCTCGACAGTGCCGCCATCTGTAACATTACGGACTTCGATGTTCAAGTCCATCCACCTGACAAAATGTACTTGTCTCGTTCCTTCTGTTGTGGTGATGTTTATGAAAGACGTATCTCCTACAAGAAATTTCAATGTGCGACTTTTTTGGTAAAATCTTCACTTTTCACATCAGACATTAAAGATAGTTTTTACTTAGAAACATATCAGTATTGAAGCCCATTGAAGACATCATTCAAAAATCCACGATATTACTTGTTGACAGTACGGCACAAGTGGCAGATTGTAGTGTTGGCCAATGGGATAATCTAAATTATTTTAAGTCAATGCTGATTGGTCAACTCATGGGTCTTCCACTTCCGCCGCACCGTTTCCAAGTATTATGCGCCAATAATCATTTGACGCTTGATTAATTTATAAATCAATAATCCTGTGACATGAGGGCCATTTAAGCTTGCCGGGCATACCGAATTGAATAAATCCTTGTCGAACATGAACTATGACTTGGTGTTGTTTGAAATAAGTGTTATACGTTTGAGTGCTTGACAGAAAATGTTGAATTCCTTATGGAAACGAATGGAAATCCAATTCAACATTGCGGAAGTAGTTTTTCGGTGGACAGGTAATAGATGACCACGCCCTACGGTCCTGTTAAACTAAATTAGCTAATTAGACAAAGAGAAGTTTCAATAGGAAACGTCAATTGAATGGGCTCATCGCAACTACATCCTTGGCTATCACTATGATCACATTAACTTTCGAAATGAAGCAAGGAGGGAATCAAACCAAATTCTTTTCAATTCTGGTTTTTGTACATAATTTTGAAATGCATCCTGTCCATGAGGAGTCACAATCAAAGGACAAGAACGTTTCCACACTTTGCAACCAAATTCATATGAAAACCTACTTCGAACTGTGAAACAGAAACAACTGAAACTGAACAGAGAGTAGTTTAAACTTTCTATCTTATCTTGATTTCTACACTTTGGAATGATGCAGCATAACAAACTTCACTGTTTCATTGGGAACTTCATTGTTTTGGAAATGTTTAACTCACTGCATTTTATCTGGTAGAGTTAAGTGAGCCTCAGAGGTACGAGTCTACTTTGTTATCATCACTGTTTCGGATAATTAAGTGAACAATGAAACAACTGTATAATATAATTAGATACAAAATCAATGTAAAAATGTGTAACAGTCGCAATCATCAAAGGTTTGGTGATTTTTTTTCCAGACCCAAATGTTTTGGTAAATAAACAGAGTGAAGCTATACTTAGAAATCACAGCCCTGCTTTGTCATTCCAACTGAAAATCAACAAATAAATAAAACTGGATGTTCAAAGACCTATTACACACCAGGCATTCGAGCGTCATTCCTTCTTATGTTGTCTCGATAGTCTCGCAGCCAGTTCCAAAAATCCACAAACATCGTGAACAGTGTGTAATATCACGTCAGTATCTATTGTATATATATATATATATATATTTGGTAAACTCTGTTTATATAAACAAATATATATATATATATATATATATATATATATCTGTTTATATATATAAATCGATTCTTCTGTATTATATATGTTTATATAAA
>JBCAUG010704863.1:0-13480 GCA_038406175.1 Haplosyllis leylae
GGGGGGGGGTGGGGGTCCCCCCCCCCCCCGCCCCCCCCCTGGATCCGCTAGTGCCAACATCGTTGAGCAAAAGGACATTTACAATAGAATCGTAAGTCTATTATCACATATTATATTTTACTCAAAAAGTATTGTTCAGTAGTTGTGGAAAATGTTTCAACAAACCACACACGCAACAACATATGCCAATAGATTCTGTTATATAACGAAGGAGCACATTAGACATTTGCACGTAGAACGAGCTGCTACAGGATGTAACCCAATTAGAGGCTAATAGAGCCCCGACTATTTGTTATTAATCACATTAAAAAAATACAACAACAAAAAACCTCATAGTGTGGAATGGCTGTTTAGTGATGGTCTGCACATGTTGCATTTTGACCTCATTATGTCTGAACCTCATTTTGTCAAGTTATTTTCTTTATGAGCCTCATCCATAGTCGAGCTGTTTGCCTTTTTGGTACATAACATTTTCATGTAGTCAAATGTCTTTCACTTGGCAGTGAATGTTTTCAGTAAACATATTCACTAAATATATTCCATTAATATGTTAAAGTAAGAAATTATGTCCCCAGGGGCTGTTGGGGTGAATTTCTTGTACTTTTTGGCCCAACTGTGGTAATACGGTGCAGGATTCTTTGATTTGAATTATTTTTTGAAAAAAGGTAAAAATGGCGAAATATCCCAGACCCAAAAACCGACTTGGTCAAGTTGTCAAATTTATCATGATCATGTTAAAATTTGGGGTTGCCTCACATATGGCTCATTCTAAAGCCAATTCTTAACCAATTTTCATGGAGGCACAACACAACACCATCAGACAAAAAATAGTCTTTGGCAATCATCACTGCCAAGCTTCAGACCTCCTATACAAGAATATCAAGTAACTGCAAAACTAGGGTGCCTATCAGGGACCTAAAAATGTTAAAAATAGCTCTTGTCACATTTTGGAGTCAGCTAATAGGCAGTAGCAGGCCTGCCTGCAGCTAGCTTTTCCATTCTCATGTGAATCACCCCCTTATAAAACTGAATCAGCCGCCCATAAAACTGAATCAGACCCTAATAAATCTGAATCACCCCTAAACTTGAAGGTAATTTTACAAAGCTTCTGAAAATATTGTGCCGTTTACGGTCAACTTGTTGGCTATATGTCTTGGCACGATTACTGGGGAGTTTCACAAATATCTAGTCGCTTTTAGTATGAAAACTAAATCAACATGTCATGTATCATTCCAATGAAATTTCCTGAACATTTACTAATTGCACACAAAAATTTTACTTGTTTTAACAGTATATTAATGATGAATGTCTTGGTGGGTGGTAGTTCCACAAATATTCAATGAATTTTAGTACTTCAAATAAACCATAATGTAATATTTTCTTAGTATTTCTACTAAAAAGGATTATTTTGATCATGTATTTTAACCACAGCCTCATCTGAAAATGGCTTCAATTTACCTTGTATTGACTGAAAAAATAACACCTCTAAAAAATATTTCTCAAATCTAATGACTTTGCCTCAAATGAATCGAACCTCCTTAATATCTAACCAATTCAAACATACTCCGATTTTATCTCGTTGAAGGAAGACAAGAGAATACTTCCACCCAGGATATTTTCCAGGTAGTTTCACTGATAGTAATACTTACCCTGGACCTTACTTTCTGATTTTGGAAAGCATACCAAGGTTCTCAATTCAAAATTCTCGAGGAAATAACCTTTAAATCCTATTAAACTGATTGTGTGTCGGACGTGGCGTGATCTACACACATTCCTCCCATTACTTCCTACATGGATGAAATTAATGAAATCAGTGCGCAGTCTGTGGTCAATAACTGACAATAACGGCTAATTGCAAAGTTTTCCTCGAAATGCATCGATTGGAAGTCAGTAATTAGATTAATCGTAGTATGTATCAAAAATTCAATTATCCCTGTTTGCACTGAACGGACTGTTCGCCAAATACGCGTCTTTGCTGTAAGCTAGAATTCTGGGCTTCTATATAAGATACGTACATGTATACCAGAGCAACTCCAGTGAAATTCGGCTGAATGATAAGATGTTGATACATTACACCTGGTATATACTTTGAGGCCACTGGCATCACTGAAGCAGCTGTACAGATCACAGTGAAACGCCGTATCGGTTCTTTTCAGACTTTTATCATTGTTATTTGTATCCATTATAGGGAATCTACTTATCAATGCAAAACTAGCACAACACCTAGAATCTGTACTGGGAGTGTATCAAAGAACTTGGATATACGAGCTTCGCTCATAAATACACGTTCTTCGAGCGCATTCAATTTCTTCTGAAAAATAAATGAAAAGAATTTTAGGTCAATCATGTTTCCTTCCCAGCCGGGTGTCAATTGAGCCAAAGGCTGGTCTACTTCAGCCATCACGGGATTTGTTGTGTCCAGGTCTTAAATTCTATTTTTCCTCATTTAATTTTCTCAGTAAAGCCTCAATATACAGAGATGTAACTTACATCATTGGAAAACTCTCAATCTCTCTAGCATGGGAGAAATCAATCACCAGCCAACAGCCAATAGGGATTCAGTTTAGCTGATTGGGGGAGGGGGTGGGGTCAGTTAAGTCAATGGAGGGGTCACTTGAGTCAACTAGTGGGGGAGCTGTGTCAACAGCGGGGATGAGTTGAACTAGTGTGATGGGGGGGGGGGTCACTTGAGTCAATATGGTGGTACATCACAGGGAGTTTATTTCAAATCGTGAATATTTGAGTGAATATTACCTGATACATGATAATAATCAACTTTACTTATGGGATATCAATATCCATTCAACAAAACCCTTGCATCATAGATTAAGAGACAAATGGTGCAACTAATGGTGCTGTGTATTGAGTGTAATGGAGACAAGCAAAACATGGCTAAATGGGCATAATGCAAGGCAGCAACTGACATGAGATGCAAGGAAGCACCTATGTCTACTGTAGTTCATATTCCCTATAATTCTTTCTTTTAGATTTATTGATAAACAACCTTCAATTCCATTATTTTAATGTAAAACTGTGTTATGTAGATGTATTTGTGTTTTCGTAAGTTCCAAGTTAAGTTACATCCCCACAAAATTTCCACTGAAACAACATTGACAAAACACTGGTGCTAAATCTCCCCCAAGTGGCAGCAATATATCTATACAACTATAAAGGGTGATAGCCCCTTTCACAAAATGTATGGGGTAGATTTAGTGCTATACCAGTGCCGCCTCACTGGGATACCGTATCAGCTCGTTTAGAGAAATTGCTGTTTTTGGGTTTGTGGGCTTAAAACTGGGAAATATTTAAATTCAACTGTTGTAAATCCCTCACAGCATGAAGTTTCTTTGTGGTAGGAATGCATTCTTTTTTCGTAATTTTAATGAGCACAGTGTGACTCCATTTAATTGCTATTAGTACACACAACAGAGACAGACATTTTGTAACAATAACATGATGTATTTGAGTAGTCATGACAGTTACATAATAGGAAAAGCACATGGTAATAGCAAAATTGACTGCATCAATAAAACTTCGAGTTTTGGCCTCATTCACCATGGAAATGCAAATGAATATTAACAAGACCTTGCAATTTCGAAAAATCTAATCCAGAACCCATTGGAACATGAACATCAAGACCTTTATCAGAGTCAACAGCAACAGAATTGCGTCCATCTTTGCCTGGATCTGAAACTTTTGAACTTTCTGACTCCACCTGTTTTTTTTTCTTTTCTCTCAAACTTCTCTTCCCTGTCTAACATTGCATTCTGAGAGTTTCTGATAGCATTCATTTCACTAGGAAGAACAGACAACATGTCAGAAACTTGTTTTTTCATAGCTAAGTTAGATTTCTTGTACCTCACTTTTATGACCTGTTTGTTCTTTAATAAGTTGTGGATCTGCCCCTTTCTGAAATAGCCTAGTGCAAGTGGTCTTCCTTGTACTGTGATTTCTAAATACTCCATCAATACCAGCCTCGCCCATCATTGTTTGAATATATTTGCCAATAGCATTTTTATCTATAGGTCTGTTAGTATACCAATAATCTAAACCAGGCTGCCACTGATTGTCAGCTTGAACATAGAATTTTCGCCAAGAATGTGTTGCAGGTGGAGCCAGAAAGAAATATTTCCTAAATATTTCGACAAAACAGCGTGGTCGGTAACCAGTACAAAATGCATAAGAAACACGTGGAGATGCCTTATCTCTATCAGAGATTCCCCCCTGCATTGTTTTGCTTTTAAACTCACGATATACTAGAGCATCCTTGCTATCAATTTTTACAATATTAATCTGACAGTCCGGGTAATGGCACAAGTCATGTTGCTCCTTCAAACCTCATAGTCCGAATCAAACTCCAATGAGAAAAAACACTGTATGTCTAAGTTTATCTGGAGAGTCTTTGCCCAATATTCCCTTACTCCAGAGTATCTCCTCATGTTCTTCACTTATATATTGTCTCTCTGGTAGACCTGGAACACCTTCTGCAGCACGCTCCTTCATTAAATTATCCAATGTATTTCTGATTTCTTGGAAGGCCCCAGACATGAGCTTGTTCTCAAATTGATGCTCTCTCTCCAAATACATAGAAAGGCCTTGCAACAAGTCATAAAGTGAAATTCCTGGATACTGATCTCCATTTTCCTGGCAGATGCTGTGAAATAGCATAAATTCAGTGTAAATGGTCATGTTTGAAGAGCATGAATGCTTCACTGACTTTCAAGGTCAGAGCAATGCTTTCGCACCAAACATTTTTTTTTTCACTTTCAAGTTTAGAAATTAACAAGACCAACATAAAATGTACCCACCTCCTCTTTGCAAGCTCTTCCATCTCTTTATGACTCCTAGAAGGGTTGAGTAACTGAATATTAGGACCATTTTGTCTGACTTTTCGCACCGCAGCCTTTCGCGAAGAAACAGGTTGGAAAATCGCAAATGGTTTGCGCCCGCAAACTTCATTGCCTTTTTCTGATGTATTGGCCACCGCAAGCAGCTCACTGTCACTCATGTCAGAAACCTCAGGTTCATACCTTTTCATTTTGTTTCTATAGGTCATGTTCTGGCATTTTGGGAATAGCCTTAAAATCGAATAATAAGTATTTGGAAAATTGTAACAAAATTTTTCTTCATGACCAGTCTCATTCTGAAGTGATGCTAAGACCTCAGCCAATCAGAATGCTCCAAGCAGGTCACATGACCAAAACAATATTTTGGGGAAGGAGCCCGACTGAGTTACCGAATATTTAGCATTCTTTGCACACAAATTTGAAGCACTTTCACTTCAGTGAGAGTAGAAACATGAAACTTGCATCAAAACTCCTCTCTGACACTGGACCAGACAATGCCATAGAGTTTGAAATATATCCACTTGATGAAACATCACCTCCTTGACTGATGGACTGAACTGAATCTCCATGCGAGAGCTGGAAGACCTTGTCATCAAAATTCGAAATTTGTGAAATATTGTTGCTCAGAGCCTTTGTGCCTTCCAACAACAACCTGAAATTACTTTTAGGATCAATAGGCTCGTCATCAGAACTTATTGACTGGATCTCAGTTTCATGACTTTCTTGTGTTAGGCCAGCCAAAGAATAATCGTTGTTATACCACGAAGCCATTACCACCACCAGCAAGGCAAAAAACCTCATGTTCTCCATCCGAAATACACAGAAAGAATGCTAAAAATCGCGCAAGTAAATGAGGCCACTTTCCACTTGAGAACAACTGATCAAATGTTCAACCAAGGCAGGAACGCAATGAGCAATGAGCCATGAGCCATGACCATCACTGCATGCAGCTCGTAAGTGACCTTTCATTCATGCCTATTATTGTAACTAAACCTTCTAATAGCAATTAAATAGATGGGATTTACAAAAAATAATCACTCTCTGGTTGCGCATTCGCTATGTGAATGCCCTCCCCTCGGTGATTATTTTTATAGTAATCTTCGAACCTGATGAGGATACACTGATGATCTGATCTTCTCAATTTCTAATGAGAAAGTGGTGACTTTTTGTCTTCAGTTTTGAATTAACCACTATTTCCTAACTTTGTGCCACATAGAAACCAAAAACCTAAAAAGACCCAGGTTTACAGGCGAAAGAATTAGTAACGCTACTTTGATAAATCCATGTCAATATGAGCACACAAATAGAATACGAATGGATACTTCAGCTCTGTTATCAATTACACTTACAAGATAACTGAGGCCTACTCAAATTAAAAATAGCGATTTACATTTTTGGTTAATGTAAGACGAATCAGGACAAAATTAGCCGTGCTATGTTAAAGAAAGTAGAAATTAAGACAGCCCATCAGGGAAATTAAACTATTACGTACGACTGTGCATGTGTGCTAATATTTTCTTCAGCAAAATCGGTCAGGTAGCATAATCGAGTTTCAAAATTGAATAAAATATTACTGGTTAACAAGTTTATCAATATTGATAAGGTTGATGGTAGTAAGAACGATAAACCTATCCCTTTATCAGAAGAATAAATATAATGTTTCCACAAGAATATACCGAACGATGCCATTGTCCATTCATTGAAACACCAATAGAAGATAACCGAGACCTCAAGAAAATGTACATGTACCATATTCTGAGGAACTAAAGTTGTTATTTCCAGGGAGAGTCATCAACATGAAGTGGTTAATGTTGTTATTGGTGGTCATCTGTGCGTTGGTCTGCAATGTCAACACTGACAGTGATGTCGATGAAAAAGGTATAACAAGAATTAAAATATCAAAAAGTGAAGAATTTCCACCTTGGTAGTTCATTCGGATGATTGTCTTGCAAGAAGATTTCTTGGGTGAACTTTCCCACGGCAAATTCTTCATGGTCACACATTCTCATGGAAACTGTTGACCCAATATTCAAGGTATCAATAATTAAAATTAAACCTGTATCTCTTCTAATTTAGTGATATCATTTGTGATTTCTGGTAAAGACTTCCCTTCCAGATAGATAAAATATTGCAGTTCATGTGGGGGTGGTGGACAGTATTTGCATGTTGGTCTCTACCTTGAATGGTTGAAGTCTGATCCTAGTTTACGTGGGGTTGATTGGTAACTGAATGTGCACCTCTATCTTGAACAGTTTAGCTTCAGGCCATGACTGCTATTTCTGTTGATAGCTTTACTCAAAATGAAGTTCCTGTCTTATGTATCCCACCACTACCAAGATCTGAATCTGTATGCGAGTCTGTACATTGTTTGTAAACCACATAGGTATCCCTACCGAGCCACCAATAAAAAAAGAACAATGGCAGTCCAATACGTACAGCCTATAGGTGTACCGACTGAAAACTAACTTAAGTTGATTGAATATTAATTAGCAATGTACTATTGTGATTGATTAACCACTGATAAAATGTTCTTGTAAATCCATCTGAATACACCAAATAACACCCTATCATCAAGGTGCATCCCTCCGCAAACAATTTATATTAATGCACTTGCTCAGTTGATTAATACGAGGTATTTCTCGATCTAAAAAGTGCGGATTTGTGTACCCATGCCCCGGTCTTAGCAATGCGCTTTCCGTCAAGAAATACACTTGACATAGCTGGAAAAGATACTATTTTAAACATGTTATCTCTTTTTAATTGTGAATCGTATCAGATAAACTGATAAGTGAAAAGAAAGACATTCAATAATCTCTGTCCCCAGGTCTAAGAGTTCCCGTGAAGTACACCACTGTTACATATCCCAACGTTGGAGGCATAATGACCTTGAAATATAAGTATTAGATTTCAGAGCACTTAAGGTATTTGGGTTACAGTGGGAATCCTCCTGCGCGAGACCCCTGAACTGAAGATGATTATTCATAAAATATTAATGTAATGGCGGATTAATAATTTATCACGAACTTCTCTCGGAGTGTCAAAATTGCTAGCGGACGTGGACATCGTGGTTCTTAAATGCAAACTCAACATGCACAGAGTTGGAAAATTTGAATTTTCAAAGTCAAAATTTCAAAAGTCATAATATAAAATGGTGTCATTGATTAATTTGACCCTTCTACGCATTTTTTCCAAGAAAGTAGTAGTAATTGCTGTTTTCTGAGCAGATCCAAATAAACTGCAATTGCCATTTTCTGAACAGATCCAAATAAATTGTAATTTATCATTAAAATTGCTCTAACACTTTTGATATTGATCGTAGTGGCTTGATAAAGGTACCAATGAACTCAAAGAGTAATTCCACACATTTTTAGCTGAAAAATTGTGGCACCTGATGTCACTGGCAAGTCACTCCTTGCTCCTTGCCCTGATTCAGAAAAATGCAAAGTTTTGTAAATTCTTGAATACTGTGTCTCTTTTCTGCCACATCCAGTCTATTTTTACCACATTGGGCTGAGTAATTACTTTAGTGATGTCATAGTTACTTGTTTTGATGTAGTGGTGTCGTAGTTGTTGTAGTTACCAATATGGTGGCATGATGATAATTACCCAGCCAGAATAAGTAATAAAGTGACACGTGAGTTTTTCATTGCCCAAAGAAGTGCTAATAATGAATGACATGGCTAGTGGCTCATTTACTTAGCTGATGATCTGTGCTAATTATTTCAATAACAGGTACCTATGGCATGATTTGGGTCTAAACAGAGCACATATGGGAGAAAACTATGTGAATCGAAATTGACCACTACTTTTCCTGAGCCATGATTCACAGTAAGACACAATGGTTCAAAGTTAAAATGCACAGAAGGGTTAAAATAAAAATTTCAAAGTCAGTGGCATTTCACTTCCGATTGCTATCTGGTCAAGCCAACATTATGAGAACATTTCAAATTTGTTAGTAACAAAAATGCCAAATTATTCCATCTAACAGAACATCAAGATGTTGACAATGAAGACCACAGAGATGAAGATGGGGAAGGCGACCACGAAGAAGGCGATATAGATGACGGCAACCATGATGAAGGCCACAAACCAGATCAAGACGGTGGCATGAAAACTGGAAAGAAAACAGCTCATCACAGCTGGTGCTACCACTTGGATCACGGAAAGACAGGTACAAAACCTAAAAACGAGTTCCAATAAAGGAGCCATGGTGGAGATTTTACCTTTTTTCATCTTTCACATTAGATGTGTTCAGACATAAAGCATCTATTTGGTTGACAACGGAAGTCGACCAATAAAGTAGTACAAATATTTCCGTTTAGGGACAGCTTTAATATCCCACAGAGACTAAATATATCATGCTTGCGTCATGAAAGCTTTGAAGACATACACTTTACAGTTTTCAATTTAAACATTCCTATAGGTCCCGAGAAGTGGGGAGAACTATTTCCCACACAATGTGGAACTATGATGAAGAGACAGTCTCCTATAAACATCGAAATTGACGATGCAAAGCACGACGAACACCTCGAAGATATAGACATCCGACAACCTGACGAGGATGATATGAAAAAACGAATGTACCTTTACAACGATGGACACTCAGGTAACCCTTACAATGGTAGACTACTGGGAACGTAATAGCCAATTCACCAAGGCAAGTCAAAATTAGGCAAAGAGTTCACGTGAAGTGCCAAAAGTGCTAAATTAAATGATAATAGTTACTCTTTAGGAGTGAGCAGCAAGGATTCCTTTACATGAATGTTGCAGTAATGAAGATTGACCTTTTCTGTGTCCTTCAAATGAAGTTATCAACTAATACGTAAATACTGTTCGACTGATTACAGCTAAGTTGGAGATAGAAAACGCGGAGCTGTACATAGAGGAAGGGAGTTTGGGCAGTTTGTTTAAAGTGGCTCAGCTACACTTTCACTGGGGCAGCAACGACGAACAAGGATCTGAGCATACTATTAACAGCAAACAATTTCCCCTTGAGGTCTGGCATTCCGCATTTCGAATCAATGATAATGATTCCCAGCCTCACTATCAACTCTGTTAGTGAAGTCACGTTGTCTAAATGTGATAAATAATGCTTTCCATAAGCACTTGGAAACTTTTCAAACATAAGAAGGAGGTTACTCCTATTTGGATTTTAATCTATGAACTCTTTCAGTATTACATATCCGCTTTGTGTTAAATTTTTGTAGATGCACGTTGTAACCTACGACGCTGATAAGTACAGTAGTTTAGGAGAAGCTGTAACAGGAGATAACTCCCTCGCTGTTTTTGGTACATTATACAGAGTACGTTTAAAACTTAACGTTGTCCTGAGAATCCTTTCTGAAAAGATGCACCAAAGAATTTTTTTGTCTTCTTGCGGCAAAAAATTGAAATGTGGTCAAGAATTCTTTTAATTAGTGCACATTTCTGGATAGTATTTTACACATCCTATGTGTTTTGTTAAAGGTTGATGCCGCAGACAACGGAAATCTTAATCCGATTATTGAACGACTCAATGATATTACCCAACCAGGTACTCTACTTTTAAATGACCATTTCTTACCAATTCCCAAATTTTGAAAATAGTCTGAATGACTATTGTGAACTCGTCACCCATTGTCATCCCAAAGGAAAGGAGCACATGACACAGATTCCATGGTTCAACATCAGGAATCTGATGCCTCCAGTCACCAGTAAATACCTGAGATATGAAGGTTCATTGACAACACCAACTTGTGATCAGAGCGTCGTCTGGACAGTTTTTGCAATACCAAGCTACATCTCAACAAATCAGGTTGGTATTTGAGGATTTCGAAATTTAGAAAACATGAAAAAACATTTGGAAAACTTGAGAATAGAAAACGAAGGTGTTCATTCAATCAACAGGTGATGTGGGAGACAACAATCGTTTGAGGCAATAACTTACCATTTTATATCACAATGATGAGAAAACATCGAAAATCCAAAGGAAAAAGAACTTTTACTCCATAATAGCTTAAACGTGGACTCTAAAGTATTTTGTAAACTGTAAAAAAAAAGCCATGTGCTCACGTATATGTCATTTTGTTTCAGCTTGCAGAGTTTCGTAAACTGGTGGAGGGAACGGACGAAAATGGTAAAATTGTTCAACTTCAGGACAATTGGCGACCAACACAGCCTCTCCACAGCAGGGAAGTAAAGATAAGTTTTGTGCCAGATGTCGAATATGAACATATTAAAGACAAAAGGAAGAAATATCAGCAAGGAGCCAGCACAGATAATAGTGCTTCCATTGTACAGTCCTTAATATTTGTCCCCGTATCATTACTGTGCCTTGTATTAGTCATTTAATCAAGCATTAGACAGTTCTCAAGGAGTCTATATTCATTACATTTCAGACAGTATTAAAACTGAAGTGGATGTTTATCCAGTGATATTGATTCGCCAGTCACAATACCATTTGCCTCTCCTTCTTTTCCCCATCAGATAATTGCCATATTTTAGTCGTTAAAAAGATTGCGAGCTACAATTCAATTTTTAGTATTGCTTCACAACCTTCATTTCCCGTCTCAAGTAATGGGATCGACAACTGAACATTTTCACAATCACTGACGATGATAGTCAATCCTGTGCCATATATAAAACAGGTTCGATGAAGTTCTGATACACAATCAGCATTTGAAGATGTTTCCATTTTTGTTTAGATTTAAACAAAATAAATGCTTAGTTTGTAAAAGTTAACATCTTTTCTCTTCACATGCAATCCAATTTAAATAATTTACTTCTTCCAAGGAATTGGAAGACAACTTTCAACACTAAAATCAAATAAACATACTTAATTATTCTAATAAAATATAAAGAAGATGGGGAATTAGTTGACATGCCGCCTTTAATCATAACTGCCTCCTCAACGAAACAAAAGACCCAGGCAGATTTGGGTCAAAGTGGTAAGCGACACCGGTATGCAATAAGACGCAGTTGATGACCAATTTCCCTGACTAAAACTATTACATCTTTCGCTCGCAGCCTTTGAGTGCTACGTTAACACACATCTGTCTGGACGATGTACGTAAAGTGAAGTCTGGTTTGTCGATTCGTTAACTCTCAGCTTTCAGAGAGATGAACTGCTGCCGCTTACAACTCATTTATTACCATGTACCATGCAATTTGCTAATCTTTCTCGGCCATTGTGCTTTTGCTCGGTGCTTTACATCACAAACTGTCGTGAGGGAGTTCCTTTCATGATTTCAAACATCAGACCTGTAAATTATTATTCAGACATAATAGTATCACTCAAGAATAAGTGCAACAATTTTGAGAACTTCTCTGCGAACACTTACTGCAAGTACTCTCAAGTGTCCTTAAAGAAAAATTATTCTATTTCATTTTGGTCTGCTGAATAAACAAACATTTGCCAACAGCTGGGTTATACTTTCAGTGGTTTTGTTGCCACAAGTATAAGACTTGAGCATAGGAATTAATTATCAAGAAAATATAGATCTCTTCTTCCACCATACGACATGTGCAATGTTTTTCCACTTGCCAATGGGCTTTCTTGTAATAGCATATTTATTTCTTGGAAAAATATGAAGTTACTAAGGAGGATAACGTCAGCATCTCTTTCATCAGAAAACCCCAAATATTTCACATCTGCACAGAGGAAAACAAACCAGTTTCTTTGTCACAACAAAAGGCTTTCTCTTCGGTATCTTTCTCCTGCAACTTACAATTAATCATAACACTTCAGCTGCTTTCATCAAACAACTGTTTTGTAATCGCGGGGAATACATTCTCTCATATCCTTACATCTAACATATCCACATATTCATATCTCCCGGTTATTTTCTACTATGTACTCCTACGGTACCCCGGTACTTCTTGTCTTTGAACTGAATCCATTTTACTGATAATTAACGTGGGTTTATTTTACATGATTGTCACTTATGATAAAATATCGTAGGTTGCTCACTGAAACCTGTCAACATTTTACCAGACATTTTCAACATAGCACTGATAATCAGATCCGTTGTAATTTGTAATCTCTCTCAGGTTTGATTGTCATAAAATATTAAAACGCACCATTAATTATCACGGAATTATAATTTGAATGTCAAGACAGAAGGAAAGATTCCGCACAATTCTACTGAAACTTCTGGTCTCGAAAAAATCGTTTTTTTTCGATGAATGATATTTATATTTTCTTCAAAAATCAACCCTTTCGGGTCAACATGTAAAGTCTATAATTACATTAACAATTGTGTTAAAGTATTCAGGACCGCTTGCAAAATTTACTTTTCAGAGTTTAAATTGGATTTGAATGTAATTAGATGTTTCATGGGAACTTCAGGAATTCCTTCCAGTGCACAGCGTAGTGTGGTGGTATTCTTCAGATACACAATTAAGGTACAAAAATATCACATTTTTTTTCAAATCTATTCGTGTCAAATGTAATTCATATGCAGTCATTTCCCCAGAGTTTCAATTCGTACATCTCCACACGTTATCCCATTACTACAGCAGAGCCACATTGAGTGTAGGATTTCGTGTTTTTGCAACAAACTAAAACTTGTATTTTGAACACATGTTATACATGTTATAACCACTCTTTCCCATTAAGTCATAAAATGAATTACCATGAAGCCGTAAAACTTCAA
>JBCAUG010704974.1:0-13478 GCA_038406175.1 Haplosyllis leylae
TTCAGTGATTTATCACATTCTACAGAATTCCATAGAATTCTACAGAATGCGTCTTCATAAGGAAAAACTCGTATGCACCTGTCTTTAGTGGCCATCATTGTCTTGCCTCATTTTTACAGGTATAAGAGGGGTCAAGGTCCCCTTACCTTCCCAAGGATGTGCTACTGCTCGATTTGAACATAATAGCTATAAAGTTATGATGGCTACAATTGTGCACAAACAAAATGTGTAAGGGCATTTCTTATGGTTGCAACTTCAGAAAACATCGAAGAGAGACTTCGTCGCGATCTCCGTCTCGAGGTAGTCAGCACCACCACGAGCACCCTAAGTTATTACAAGAGGAGCACGCAACCCATCAGTGGTCGTCCAGTCTACGACGGGCGCACGGCCCCTACGAACCCTGTGATCCACGGTTACCACCGCCTCCACCAGACGTACAGCTGGAAGTTCAGCAGGGTAAGGACGGTACCTACCAGTGCAGGCCCTGCAGAATTAAAGCTGCCGGTCCTCCTGGGTTCAGACCCAACGTCCATGTGTACGAAAGTCCACAGTTTACCTGAGACGTCAAAATGCTATTTAATTTTATCTCTGCCACAGCAAGATATAAATACTCAAATCACGCAAAAATTTACAATAGATGGACAGTATGCTATGTGCTCTAATTCAATTAACTTTTTGATATCACTTTTGTAGTCTAGTGCAGCTTGCTATAACAATTTTTATTAATTGATTTCACCTAACTGTAGACACATACCAATTTCAGGTCCATTCACGGATTTAAATTGTAATTGTTCATCATAGAAATCAATCATGGACGTACAAATAATATGTATTACGAACAGTATTACATTCATGAAACAGTAGTTGGCTTTGCTTCTAAAGGCAAATTTACAAAAAGGATAAATGAAGGTTTCTTCTGCAAATATTGCACCTCTTACCACAGAGGAAGCTTTAAACATACAGCTAAATGCCAAAAAAAAATGTTTGTTTTGTTTTTGATAAAATTAAATGTCAGTAATATTGCTTGGAGCTACCAAAGAACAACGATAAGAATGACCTCGCAGTTGCTGCAACACTCCAAAGAGCCTTTACAAATCTACGCTTCGAAAGACTTACAGTGATTGAGTTTAGCAATTTTATACTCTACAGGGTTTTGATATAGGCTTGATCGAAAGTGAATTTCCGTGCAGAATTGAAATGTGTGGTTTGTCAATTTTAAAACAAGAAAAGCAGAAGTTTTGCGTTGATCAAAGTCGAACTGTAATGATTAAATTAACAAAAAGCAACCCTCCTGCATCGCAGTGCTTTCAAGCCTCCCTAATCGGAAATTTACGTACAAAATACAATGGTCTGTTTTCTACCAGGAGGGCCACATAATTTCTCGCTTCGAGTGACAATTTGTGTAAATCTGTCAGTTTGGCTGCCATGGAAAACTGTCTTCTGAAAAAGTTGGCACTTTGCGCAGATATCGAATTCAAAGATGTAGTTTTGGTCTGAAACTCAAGGAAATGCAGCAAATCTGTTTGGATCAACTTCAATCTGATGAGCTTTAAGGTTTGCTTAATTTACCTAATTCAGTTGGAAAAGTAAAATGGGAAAAAACTGGATTGTCTGATATGCCCGCATTTCTTTTCTGCCATGAACTTTAAACAGTAAACATTCCTGTAGATATTCTCTTAACTTTACCTCAGAGGACCCCAGCTGAGACAATTTGCTTTTTTATACCTGAAAAGTTCCACCAAATATATATTATATATGGTCTATATTTAGATTTTTATGTTTTACTAGAATGCTTATTTGTAAGTGATAACCTCTCAAGTGAATTGTAGAATTGCTCATTTTTAAAATCTGCCATAATACATTGTGTAGACCCTTTTGCTTTACTAGAATGCTTATTTGTGATAACCTCTCAAGTAAATTGTACAATTGCTCATTTCAAAATCTGCCATAACACATTGTGTAGACCCTTTTGTTTTTTTATAATGCAACAGGACTCTGTGAACATTGTGAACCTACCTGCTTTCTTAAGATGGCTTTTGTGATGAAATTATGTACATATATTTATACTGTAAATAAATTCATGTTTTGTAACAACAATGGCGAGAAATTTTAATCTCTATTCGTCAAATATTTATGAGTCACAACAAGTCCAGATATATAACTCCGTTTACTGATGGAAATGCTGCAGATCACAGTGGCGGGTGCAGGATTTCCCAGGGGCGGCAAGCCATTATTTAGCCAAATTTTCCCCAAGAACTGTATGAAAATAAAAGAAATTGGACCAAGATGGCGTGTGCGCCCCTTAGATCCGCCAATGTAGCATGATATATCGGTCAATATCCTTATTTTTGTTCTCAAATGCGGCAGATCTCTCTGTTCGTCAATTAGGAAAGATCTAAATTTTCGTTCAATTTTGAAAATCAGTACCTGCATTCAATACCACGATTCACAGTCTGATTTTTTGAAAACATTTCAATTGGATTCACTAAAAAATAGGGCATTTTCATGTGCAGATGGTTTTCAAAAAGACAAACTATTTTCCTGATTTTGAGGAACCTTTTTAGCATTTTCTAGATCAATGTTGGGCACATTCATTTGGGAAGTGTACAATGGAAAAGACATTAGATCTAAATTACTTGCACCTCCATCCAATATGACTGGGATTGTGTCACAATATATAAGTTTAAAATAACTCTAATGGACGGGTTTTAGGAGAGAACAGGAGTTGTAAGGCAATCCCCAAGTTGACCAAAGAAGATCTATTGCAAATACTCATATTGAATTCCTGAATTGTCATGTTGTAAGGAACAGCTTATTTAAATGTGAATAATCATTTGAAAGTCCGGCATCTAATTGTCTACTACTATTGACTACATTCTGATTTTTCATTTACATAGCACTCTGAAATAGATAAATGATTTTTCACAAAAAGTGTACCACATTTGCATGCATGCAAATAAGTGCTAATTCTGTGTTTATCGTGAAAAACTCGATTTGGTCAGTCAAGATTCAAAGGTTCCCCAGGTGTGCGTCGTATTACTATCCGTACAATCTACCTGCCATTAAAATATTTTACATTTTACTTTTATGGATCTGTTGTTGGCCAGGCAAAGTGAATCCGATTACTTCTCTTGGTAGTCATCAACTTGATTTTGTCGTAGTCCACAGGCCATATCTTTGATACAGACTACAATAAATCCTCTGCTGTTAGGTAACAAAGCTCAGTTGAGGTGTCCATGTTGCAGCCCCAGGCTCTTTATTCAAGGAGATACAAAAATAAACTTTCTCTCACTTGTTGCATACTATACACCTACACGTATAGTGTAAGTACAGTGATAGTCATAATGTTTACAGGCACACCTGATGAAAACGAGTCTTTTAGCAAGTGTACTGATGGATGGCACTAAATGTTTCTTGACAGGTATTACTTTGTTACTTCATCTGGGCCTGAAATGTTATACGCATAAAATAAGTCCGAGTAACATCCTATTAGTTAATTCTGGCAGGACATAAGCCTATTATGAAAGCCATTAGTGTGAACTACGTCCTGGAGCTTTCATCCTGCTAGACTAGTGTAGCCGCAGGTAAGTCCTCGTGACTACATTATCTGCAATAATTAAATAGGACCTGGTAAAAATGTTGTTGATACAATACACTAATTAGATGGAAACATTTCCTAAAAGTAAAGCTGAAAATAGGTGTGATAAGCTACACCTATGATAGGTATGATTCGAAATTTACGAAATCATAAACATTACACTTGTAAGATAACATAATCAACGCAAGATAAAATTGCATGGATTTTTGTTTAAAAGACATTTCCATAATATTTTAAAACTGATTGATAGCTGCAGAAGATTTATACTCTTAAGGACTGCACCATTACGGTTAATTCTACTTAAATTAATTTTTTATTTGTTGCGAATCGTAAGTGCAATCTTACAACCGACAGAATTAATGCAAAGTCACTCCGCACCAAAAAGCGCATCAAAAATGGAGTGGAGAGCCTTCACATGGGCATATGTCTTAGTGCATAAAGGTCACTACGCACCAAAATGTGGTGGGGATCCTTGGCATAGGTGTGTGTAAGACCCTCTGGGTAAAACAATGCTTCTCAACAGACTGATTAATAGTGAAACTGCACCAACAACCCACACCTGCTTGTTTTATTGAGTGTGCAATGTGTTTGACATGTCTGTGTTTAGAAATATACTAGTCTACCAATGCAGAGAAGTCATGACACCTTGTGATCAGGCATTTGTGCCTAAAATCATTGTCTGGAAATAGCACTACTACTACCATTTCCATGCATAAGAGGGTCAGTGTGTAACCTTGAGGGGCCTTTGGCTCAACAGTTACATGGTGTCAAGTGGTAATCAACGTCTCTCAGATCTTGTGTAATGTGTAAAACCACAAAACCCACAAACACACATGAACCCACAAGTCCATGACCACACAAGGACACATCCACACCTTGATCAGTTCTGGCAAAGTCTGTAGGATGGAATGGGTGGCCAGATCACAATGGATTCAAGGTCAACCCACACAGTCTCTGACGTGCCAACCTTCATTGGACAATGCACTGTGTAACCTTTGCCTGTTACTGCAGTTTCACAACTGATAAGAATGTTGATAGGCATCATTTTTTTACCCAGAGAGCCTTACAGTAAAAGTATTTAAAACTATGCAATAACAATTTTTTTAAAAAAAATTCTGTTGGATTTGATCTCGAAACCTTTTGATCATGATTCCCTTCCCTAACTATTATATAAAATATGTGTGCCTGAACAAAGCACAAATACGCCAATAAGAAATGTACAGTACTACTAACAATCACGTATCAATTTGTATCGATAAATGTTCAGAAATAACAGAGAAAATTATGATTCTATACTGTAATTTGTATGTCCAGGCCAAAATATTGACTTTGAATCGATATGAATAGTATCGTCATTTCTAGGAAAAGAAGTCCTCCTTTGTTAAATGCTCAGTTACAAAGTCATTTATGCACATTGGCCTTGAGCATTTACAGATCTCTGTATTCAATTGCTGTGGAAAAATTGATATTAATTCCCTAATTTCGTATTTCTAATGGACAACATATAACAAGGGAAGTATATGGCGATTACTTTATGAGGAAATAAGTGAAATAAACCGGTGGACAACAAAAGGAAAGGGTCATAATTTCTTGTAAAGAATTGGGCTATTCATTGTAATATGAGGATTGGGAATAAAATAATTACCTAATCTGTAGCTAACCGCAATAAGTAGAAATCTTGCTCCCTTATTGTTCATTCATATCCAAAATGATCGAAATTCTTTAACAAAATTGTACAATACAGCTCTTCTGCTTTGTAACATTCCTTTTTCGTCCACCAAGACAAAAATCAATCAAAAAGCAAAGGGATAGATCCATTCTGGTGAATAATAATAAAATTTTTATTTCCGCACATTTTAGGTCAATGCTATGATTTGTGGATTTCCTATCGTCGACCTCTAGATTTTTGTGAGACTACTTTGTTGACATGTCTGTATTCAAGGTGTTCCACGTGGTCATTGAACACAATTTGGCTGTATGTGAGCAAAAACAACCCCGAAAAGTACAAATTTATTACTTTTCTTTGGCAACCTGTTGGAAGTTCAAGACATTCTGACTTTTTATGTCCATGAGAAAAAGTTTGGACAGAAAGTTCTGCCCGAACGTTACAATATGAAAAAATATCTGATGGACACATAAACTATTTACGGACCAGCCAAAATTTCCTGAACTTCCAACAGGGTGTTTTGTAAGTTTACATTTAAGCTTTTTGACAAGGATTTGTTTTATGGGCGTAACATCCTTTCTATTTATTACACATCAGTAATGTGACTGTCTAGTTTTTTGCAATTAATACAAAGTTGACAACTTGGCCAGTGAAAGCAATTAGTATGATATTCACAGCTGTAAATGTCATTTATGTAGCTGTATTGAAGACAAAATAAAGATTCAAAATTGGAGAAGTATCTTCAAAAATTCTTAAAATTTACTGTTGTCAAATGATCCTTTTATTACTTTTGTACTTCTTCGGATGATAAAAAAAACATCAACAAATTTCTTTCAACAATGAGAACAATTTGAAGCAGACACCGAGGAAAAGAGGGTAGATAATCATAGTTTACCTCCTGGAATAATTAGCTATTATTCCACCGTATTGAATTGTCTGCATAGAAGAAATAAACAATAACAACCTTGCATTCTTCATAACTTTTTTGAAAGACATCCTTTTCCATATTGACAAAAAGTACATACAGGTTGGACACGGTTAATTCGAACACGGTTAATACGAAGTTCCACTTAATTCAAAGTTTTTTACTACACACTGTCTTATCAGTTAATGCTAAAAGGCACTGTTAATTCGAATTCCACCTATTTCAAAGCAAAACCTTGCCAATGAATCAGTTCGAATTAACCGTGCCTCACCTGTAAATGTGATGTGGCAAGTACACAAGTGTCCACCAGGGAGGGAGGGGAGAAGATAGAGTACCCCTGGCCTCTGATCCCTCGTCCTTTCTGGGGGCGAGGGGAGGGAGGGGAGGGGAAAGAGGACCCTCTGATCAGGCCTCTAGTAAGGTGAAGGGAGGGTTGGGAGGGGAGACAAGGGGTAACCTCTGATCAGCCTCTAGCCTGGAGGAGGAAGGGAAGGGAGGGAAGGAAAGAGAGGGAGGAGGGAGGTGCAGGGAGTTCGCCCTAGGTCCTGTCCAAGGGTGCCCCCTCTCTCCCCCTGCCTGCCCTCTCCTCCCTCACGTCCTCCCTGCCCTCTCCCACTGGATACAGGAGGGGAGGGCGGGAGGGGTACCCTTAGGTCCTGTCCAGGGGTACCCCCTCCCTCCCTTACCAGATACAGGAGGACTCACTACACTGCAGGCAGTAAACTTCTTGTGGTCACAGAGGACTTTCTTATTGTGCAACTGAAATTTGTCACCAGTACACAATGCTGTCTTGATTCAGAAACTTAATGACCAGCACCCTTAAGAAACATCATCAATTTCTGACTAAAATGGAGAAATGAGTAATTCCTGACCGTTTACTTGCCATGTAAGTCTATAGGAATTTCAGTTTTCTAATGATATGGCCTCCACTGGTGACCATACAAAACAAATTCTTGCAATGAAAATTGTATATCAGTGATATGAGCTAAGTGGCATGGCCATATTTCTAGTTTTCAATTTAGAAGTAGGTTAAAATGACAGAAACAAGCACATGCTCAGAAAATTCTGACCAATACCCAATCAGTAATTCTGACAACTTAAATTTTCTTCAGTAACTTCTGACAAGGTGTCAAAAATTACTGATTTTAATGGGCTTTGCAACAGCAACATTAGGAGAGTCAGAAACTACTGGTTAATAAAAAAGATGTGGTAAAACAAAAAATTAAAGTTTTCTTTGATTTCCCATACAATTAACTTTAAATGGTATTTGGTAAAAAGTCCCACGACACAAACCTTTCAAACTAAGTAATAATTTTCAGAGTTGATAATCAGATGTCTGTGATATTTATGGATTCTCAAATCCTTGAAAAAATCCTCCCATTGATAGGTCAGAAACTACTGATATTGTCCGAAATGGTGATGTTC
Organism: Haplosyllis leylae; assembly: GCA_038406175.1. Taxonomy (NCBI): domain Eukaryota; kingdom Metazoa; phylum Annelida; class Polychaeta; order Phyllodocida; family Syllidae; genus Haplosyllis; species Haplosyllis leylae. The sequence goes on from JBCAUG010704974.1 coordinate 7,615, forward strand.
TTTCAGGGTGACCAGGTGTACTAATATTAATTGCTAATTAAACAATGAAGCTTTCCTTGTTTCTAAATTCCAGGAAAGAAGTATTTCGGCTTTTCTTCTTATGAGTTTAAAATGAAAACCGATACCACAAAAATATAACATGAGTCTTTGAACGTTTTCAGAAGAGTAAATAGATCTAATTATGCAAATGTTTCCTCATGTAAATCTGACGATATCTTTCTGTACTAAGAAGTCAGTGGTTTTTTTTCTTTGCAACTGCACGAGCCTGTCACTGGAACCCATTTTTAGAAGGCATTACAGTATTTCATTTTTATCCTCTAAAAGGTTTCGATGAAACTTTTGTCTGGACCAAATTGACACTATTTCCTGCATTGTAACGGATATTGTCCTGATGGAAGAGAAATAGAGCTAAGGTGTTTGGTTAGCAATGTAAATTTTGATCCCAGCTTTCTTTTTTTATCGATGTAATTACCCTGCTTGTTAAGAATTTATAAAACCTTGCGCATTGACTTGTCACAGAATAGTGTTAAAGGACTGAGGTTCTAATCTAATGGGTCTAATTATTCCTGACTATCCAAGTGATTGATGAAAGATGAAGTTATCCCATTGAATAAAGACAGATAGCTGTAATGTTCCTGTCGCACAGCACAAATATGAAAGCTGACACTTCATTTATTATTCAGCTAAAGTAATTGATATTTTTGTAAAAGGCTCGATAATGAATTGAAAGGTCGTGTGCACCAGAACTGATGTAAATGGCACAAGGCACCCAATTGAAAAGATGAACCTGAATGCTGCAATAGAAGTCGACTATTTATTACACGGGTACACTGTTCTCACAGAAAACAGTACCTTGATGACAATAAGAACCACAACACAGGATCTGTAACCAAAACATGTACACTAGTGCTTGTGAACTACGAATCCGATTTTGAATCTAAGGCATTTATAAGGTTGATACTTTTATTATCCACTGCGTATCGGGAATTGCAAAATGTTTTTATAAACAGCAAGACAAAAACAATTGAATTTCCACAGCGCCTTTGTTGCAGGCAAATGGACCTCTATTCCTGGATAAGAAATTAGATGTTCTTTGGCAGTAAAATCACATCCAACCTCTTCATCATACCACCTTGCAGGAAGTTCAGTAGACTTTACCTTTTTCGAGGATGTCGGTGAATTCTGACCGGAGTACATAATTGTTGATAAAGAGATCCGAATTCCATGAAGACATTTCAAAATATTTTATTCTTTTGGGTGAATACTCAATGTTCACCTGATATTTTTTTCATTTTTATCAATACTTATGTACTAGCAAACTAGTTGCAAGTATTTCAGTTTTTTATGCACTCTTGAAAATATCTATAATTTTTTTATTTCAGAGACACCCATTGTAAAACTTCAATCAGAACTTACTGATATCCTCGGAAAAGTACAAAATTTAATAAGCTTCCTGTCCAACCAGACGAATTATACGATTCATTAGCATAAGACCTGAACAGGATAAAAATATTTCTTGTGGATCTTAGTAGGCCAAAGTTTTTTTTTCGAGATGTACTATTTGCAAGACTGGAACAATCCCAAAAATGTGTCAATATGATGTTTCTATTTTGATACTGATTTTAGATTAATTGCATGAATATTGTGTTTCAAAATAGTTCTGCATTAGGATATTCACACAATAAGGCTCGTTTAGAGCAACAGACAATTATCCCTTATTATTTGTCATCGTGGTGATATCCTATCAGTTTTGCGTTCTTCTGAGATTTCCTTTGTCAAATCCATTAACTTTCGCCTACCTGTAGCTTAAATTGGTATTCCAAAAATAATTTTGTTAATGTACATTTAAGTAGTGTTACTTAGAATATTCAATAGAAAAAGAGATAGGATTTTACTACAAAGAGGGGATCAAAAGGAAAAGGGAAAAATATTTTGCTGTACATAATCATCTGTGTCAAACGTGCAAGGTATTCTTTGTGAAATCAATGTTCTTACGTAGATTAAAAGTTTACACACACAGTGTACTCCTGTCTGGTCAGTTTAGGCTTCGTTGCTCTCAACCTTCAGCTTTTTCGTACGGTCGCTCACTCAGGACGGGTTCAAGTTTTACAGCGGTTGTTGACAGGAGTTTTTGTTGGCTTTTTTAAGTGTCTGGGAAAAACCATTACTTTTAACAGCAAATTGATGAGAAAAAATAGTTTCTATGAGTATACAGATCCGGTATATATGAACATGTTTGAACTATTCCATTTATATATCAAAAATAATAAAAATGCTAAAGAAACATAAATATTGAAATGTCTCAACAATGGTCGGATTTTCATACTGATAGAAATAATTATCTTCGATCAATTGTGTGGTATTTTTTTCCAGACACTTCAAAAACAAAAAATTAAAACATCACTCAGAATTGTTTCACTTCATCGAAATAATCCGTATTTTCTTACTTTATACACCGTGTACCTGTTTGTAAACAAAATATTCCTACTGCAAAAAAAATTACCTCCAGTGGGTTTTGAACTAGTGATCTCTGATTTTTCAGTCCACAGAATAATACCTATCCATTCAAAAATTGCTTGCAACTCTGAGATTTTTAAATCCTTTGCATATTTATACACTAAAGATTCTAGTTAAATTTAGTTAAGTTCCAAAAAAAGATTGGGACAAAAACTAGAGTCTCTTTAAAGATGCCCTACTACTACTTGCCTCAGTGGTCCAGAAGTGGACTGATGCACCATTAATTGCTAATTTAAATCTACTCATTGGAAACTTTTTGCAGCATCAATATTTATTGGGTCCCGATTGTTGGTGAAAAACTCGAAATAGGTGGTTAATCGTAGAATGTAACTTGATGATTTTATCGGACTCTAATAGCCCTTGTCTGACTTAAATCCAGACAGGAAACAATTGTGTAGTGCGGGATACAATTTATTGTGACAGGAAATTCTCCTTCTTCTAATTTTTTTTTCAAGCAAGTTTTGCTATTATATAACATCCTGACAATATTGATGGAACACGAAAAGATGAATTCGTTTGAATCGTTTGAATGATCAAAACGAAATTTCCTTCCATTGATGAAACAAATGAAAATCTTTTCATTCTGTTTAGATCGACAAAAACATAGACGAAATACCACTAACAACAATGTAAACAGATTAAGGCAACTAATATCAGGTAAGAGACTAATATCATTTAATCTCATTAATCCTGTTCATCCAGGTATTAAATAGGAGATGAAAGGTTATTTATTAATTGATAACGAACACAATACATTGCACGTTTTGCTCCGGTACAGGATTACAAATAGATATCAATTTAAATTGGTCACATTACCCTCCTATGCACTGAAATAATTACAAGAATACCAAAATGCTCAAATGAATACTTTATCGGGATTAATGGATCGTGTGGAACATAATAAGTTTATTACTTTGTTACTTTCAGAGTATAAATCTCTTGTATACCTTGTGTCCGTTATGAACCTTTAATACCAGGGAAGTTCCGAAGGTGTAGACTTTTTATTGGTGACTCGTAGAGGTACCTTATTGATGGAAACGGGCTTCATTAGTAGCTTTACAATGCATTTCACCTACACGGGAGCATTGTGAATTGTCAGGTTGAAGAGTTCCGCAACAAACCATATATGGTTAGAGAAAGACGGTGTGTCTAGAAATGAAGCATGTCCAACCAGGAATTTTAGCATAAGATGAGCCTCTACCATTGCTGAACCTTATATTTTCGCAACCCCCAAAAAAGCTAGTACAGGTTGCACACGGTTAATTCGAACACGGTTAATACGAAGTTCCACTTAATTCAAAGTTTTTTACTACACACTCTCAAATTCCACTTATTTCAAAGGAAAACCTTGCTGACGAATCAGTTCGAATTAACCGTGCTCAAGCTGTAATGGTTTCATGACTATTTTGGGAATTTTTCCACGTGAGGTGAAAGATATTATTTTCGTATGGAGAGGAGCACCCGAGGTGAGACTGAAATGAACCTCAGAAATGGAAGGTGGGGGGAGATTGAAATGAACATCGAAAACTCAGAAGGGTAGGGGGGTATTAGACTTGCACAAGTCTGGTAATGAATTAACTTTAGACTTGCACAAGTCTGGTAATGAATTAACTTTAGACTTGCACAAGTCTGGTAATACATTAACTTTAGACTTGCACAAGTCTGGTAATGAATTAAGTTTAGACTTGCACAAGTCTGGTAATGAATTAGACTTGCATAAGTCTGGTAATGAATTAAGTTAAGACTTGTACAAGTCTGGTAATGAATTTATTTAGACTTGCACAAGTCTGGTAATGAATTAGACTTGCATAAGTCTGGTAATGAATTAAGTTTAGACTTGCACAAGTCTAGTATGAATTAAATTTAGACTTGCACAAGTCTGGTAATGAATTAAGTTTAGACTTGCACATTAACTAGTCACCAAAGTGGAATTCTTCACTCCTTGATATCTCTTAATAGCATAATCGAGAATCCTGCAGGTGGAATCCTGCCAGCATTGATGAGAAGAGCAAAATCAAAAATTTCCCATGGGGGATTGAACGCAGGAGCTCTTGATCAGAGTTGGTATGAAGCATACAGAAATAATGTGTACATTTGTCTCAAAAAAGTATTGTACAATTATAACTTCCTGCGTATGTAGTATGATGGGAAGGTAATATTTTCAGTTTGTCTGTCTGTCCACCACAGGGGTTGGGGGTACCCCATCTCCATCCCATAATACTTTCACTGGTCATATGTCCTTTCTGGGGAGGGGTACTCCCCAGCCAGGTCAGGTTGGAGCACCCCCTGGCCAGGGATAGGTATCCCCTCTGGCCAGGTCAGGTTGGGATACCCCCTTGCCAAGTTAGGTTACCCCCCTGGCCAGGTCAGGTTGGGGTTACCCCCCCCCAGCCAGGGATGGGATACCCCCAGCCAGGTCAGTTTGGGGTCCCCCCAGGAGAGGGTATGCTGCAGTCAGTATGCCTCATGCACTTTCCTGCAGGAGTACTTTCTTGTATTTTATGGTAGGTAGAGCCGACCAATGTTTTGATTGGTTCACATTGAGGATTTGAAATGGGGTGATGAGGAGCACTCAATCATCTTTTAGTATGCAAATGAGTTCTGGGGGTCCAGGAGTACCAGGGGTAGTTTGGGGTACCTGGTATACCAACTCCCTGACACTCTGGTACCCTAGTACCTGGGCCCAATGCCCCTAACTCCTGGAGCCCCTGGTGCTCCTGGGTCCCCTGCTAGCCCTGGACCCCCTGGGCCTTTCATTAGCAGTTATCCATAGAGGAATGAATGGATTAGAATCATCTGACTGATGCAATGTGCTGAATCCATGGGTCAAGAACTTTCAAACAAGGTATAGATCATTAAATTTGACTCAGTAGAAACCCCTTGTATATTCATTACCCCTGCAGAACGTACTCCTGCATATGAAATTAGATCTACCTGTCTTGATTATAATTCCATGCAAAATTATAAAAACAGAACTGCTTGCACTGTTTGTGGGGTAATTGTTGCTGCTGCTGGTAAAACTGTGCTGGGTGGTACTGTGTGGTGGTGCAATATTTGAATGGCAGTAGAGGCAGTGTGGGTGATATATCTACATCTACCACACACATGTGGAAATAAGTCAGAGGGGTAGCTACAACCTCCTTGGTTGAAATCATAACAATTCCTGAATTGATTAGATTATCTGCTGGTCTAGATTGTGGCCTTGATTGTTGCTGCTATTGCCTCAGGTTGAATGTATATTTGTCACAGGGTAGAAATTGGGGTGTGCCTTTCATTTTTAGCAGAGCTGTTGTAAACAGCTTTGCTCTTTAAATGGGAAATATTTTTTGGTGAAATCTCACGATTTC
>JBCAUG010705085.1:0-13477 GCA_038406175.1 Haplosyllis leylae
TACCACTGCTAAACCTTATATTTTTGCAACACTCAAAAAAGCTGGTAATGTTTCACATATTCCAGACATTAATTTTTGAACTGTTTTTTGTGTAAACTAGATGATAATGCTGAATGCGAAGGAATACAGCATGGCTATTTTAGGATTTTGAAGTCTCAAACTTACAAGCAAATGCAAAGTTAACTTAAGATAAAAAGATTTACCACCTTGTACAGCTGTATATAAGAATAGGTAATGTTTTTAATCTCATGTGTCATTCTGTTCATGAGGAGTGGATCCCTATCGCTTCATGCATTGGGAAAATATCCCATAATGCAACAGGAGAGGGTTTCAGTTTAAGTTTTATTTTCTTGTACATATCTGGACATGTCAGTTCTTTTGATACCTACTATCGATAAGAAGCTTTAGTAGCATATCCCACACATTTTTCATTGACTGTAACAAATTTAACAAAGAGAAAAAAGGGAAAGAAGTAATTGCCAAATCTGTCAACTTTGTGTTGCTGGTAATTTGGGAAAAACTCGAGTTTCCTGTTTTGGGCATAAAATATTTTGTAAAGTATTTACTTTGTAACGAATGAATAAAATGAGTACAATTTGAATTGTTATTCTTTAAAATTTCATTTTACTTCTGTCAGAGCCAATTCAGTGAGGATTGAGCTTGGGCCTCTGGAATTTTAGTCTGATGCTCTCCATTATTTGCTTTACAATACATTTCACCTACACGGGTGCATTGTGAATTATCAGGTTGAAGAGTTCCACATGAGACCATATATGGTCAGACAATAGGTGTGTCTGGAAATGAAGCATTTCTATTGGGTCCAACTGGAAATTTTAACATAAGATGACGCTATACCACTGCTAAACCTTATATTTTTGCAACACTCAAAAAAGCTGGTAATGTTTCACATATTCCAGACATTAATTTTTAAACTGTTTTTTGTGTAAACTAGATGATAATGCTGAATCCGAAGGAATACAGCATGGCTATTTTAGGATTTTGAAGTCTCAAACTTACAAGTAAATGCAAAGTTAACTTAAGATAAAAAGATTTACCAAATTGTACAGCTGTATATAAGAATAGGTAATGTTTTTAATCTCATGTGTCATTCTTTTCATGAGGAGTGGATCCCTATCGCTTGATGCATTGGGAAAATATCCCATAATGCAACAGGAGAGGGTTCACCTCCTGCACTGGAAACACCAACCAGAAAGGAGGGCTCGCCCCTTGCTTTGGCCTTCTGGCCCTTCTCCCCCACCCCAAAGGCAGAACCGGTCAAGAAGGAGGGCTGTCAGAAGCCCAAGGGCAAGTGGGGCAGTGTGCCTCATATTGTCTTGTCATCTTTGTTTTGTTAGCAAGGAAAGATGTGGAAGTGTACCAACCCGGTGGAACTTATTCCACAAAATAAAAAGGTATCTGGATCTGTAAGATCCACAGCAGGGTTACAACTATCGAGCCAACATCCATAGGGACAGACAAAAGTAGTTTAATTAAAGGAGTGTTGCAAATGAGTAAATCTATTAAATGGCAGAATTTCTAATAGAAACTGACATTGTTGATTTGAATCCGCACCAGAAAGCTGTAAACAACTACGACCTCCACAATGACATCCCTGATCAAGTAACCGAGGTCTCCGTTTCCAGGTGGCGCTCTTGCAAATTGATCTGATGAGCTCTTGGGACAAATGCAAAGCTGTTAATGGTATTAATTAAGGTTGCTGTACCCACTTGACCGAATGAAATAAATTATAGTGCAAATTGTCGACAATGATCATAGAAATCACTCTGTGAAGTTTGAAAAAGGTTCACCATTCTGTTTTTGAGTGTTTGAATGATGAAGTTGGCTTCCAGGTCCATTGAAGTCAATGGCAATCTGTATTTTTCTCAACAGTAGGGGTTTTCATTTTCAACCTTCTTCTGGTAGATCTGCCAACTTGTGTTGAATAATTAACAGAACTTAAAAGTTAAGGTTAAAATTGATATTTTAAATTCATTTTTTGCTGACCAGATTTAAATAATTCGGTATAAAAGTGGTATATTTTTATAGCTAAGGAATTCATTCTTCAGATTTCATATTTTAAACCTGAATTTCTATCAAATAAAAACACAAACTTAAACTTTGAACACAACGTTACCAGAATAAGGATGAGGATGAAAAACTTGAATACGTTGAATTTTTTGTCAAGAGTCTAAAATGCGACTGATTCTTGTTGTGGATGAATTTTATTCAAATGTGGATGATGACATAGTGTTTATCAAAATTCTGTGACCTCTTGACCATTAATAGGATATCAATAGGAGAAATGGCATGACATTTTACAGTGGTCCGTGAGCAATTTTTTTCAAGTGAAATATTGAATTATTGACCAAATATCTAAAAATAAACTGTACTGGTGTAAGATGCAACCATATCACTAAATTTTTGGATTACCAAAATGTAAGCTAATAAATTTGTATTAAAGTTGAAATAGTGTAAAAACTCAAGTGCCATTTTACCATTGATATCCTATAAATGGGCAAGAGGTCAGACGAAATTGTCTGGCACATTGGTTCATTATCCCTATTTGAATATGTACCTACACCAAAGAAAAATCTCAAATGCTAATATTGATAACAGGTACGGTTGTCTTTTTGTGACAACCAGACACAAGAAAAATAAATGTGTATCCTAGTCTATCTCTTTGTAGATTCTTCGTGGACCTGTAACATGGAGAAACCAAAGACATCGTTAACATGTGATGGAACCAGTGCATCTGGTTCGCTCAAAAGAAGTGTTTTCATGTTCCTGTTTGGATTTTTCGTTTTTATGCTTTAAAGAACACATACCAATGCTCAGCGTGATGCAGCATAATAATATTGATGAATGCACAATCAAAGTGTATGTTTACTCATTAATTGGTGGCTCGTTAGAGTCACCTTAGTGGTTGATTGATGGTTTTTGCCCCGAAATTTTGGGCCCGTGGTGGGGACCTATGAAGGCCTTTTGCAGCTCAGTGACTATACATGGGATGATGGTTCTATTTGCAGGTGGTGGGGACATCTAACCACTATATGTTGTAATCAAACTTTTTATGACCTAGTGTGGTAGGGATCCAAAAACCTAGTTTATTTTTGCCGTGTCACCCTTTGCACCCCTTTATACCCTTTGCACTCCTTTACACCCTTTGCACCCCTTTGCACCCTTTGCACCCCTTTGCACCCCTCGCACCAACCTTCACACCCTTTGCACCCCCTCGCACCCCTTCACACCCCTTTGCACCCCTTCACACCCTTTGCACCCCTTGCACCCCTCACACCCTTCACACCCCTTTGCACGCCTTTGCACCCCTTCACACCCTTCGCATCAACGAGTTACCTGGTGAAACTTTCACTGCCTGATTTTTTATTCGACATATGGAGCACATCAAAATATTTTAAAGTCGGCAATGAACATATTGATCTTTTTTGGTGTTCCGTAAAATAAATTTTGAGATATCGGACAAATAAAACAGTCGAATAATTTGATAATCTTGAACAGTAATAACAGGAGTTTTCCATTTCAACTTTCTGTGACGTAATAGTCGCCATTTAATCGCATCGTTTTGCATACTTTAAAGTTATTTCACTTTCTGTTTCGGATGCAATAATCAATGGTGTGAATAATTTACATAGGTTCCACTTGACGTTACTCATCCATGCAGCATAAATGTTCTCAGTCTGATGTCTTTTTGTTTGCATAAGCACTGTTTTACATTTTGTTTATGCCAACAAGAAGATAAGCAAATATTGCCGCACGATATGTGATTTAAGTGACATACTGTTCGTTCCGTTTTGTCCTTGTTTAGATCGCATTTATCCAATATCGAATCTGTAAATGTCTTTTCGAATTTCATGTAAAATGTGATCGTGGTTGAACATCCATTTGTGTTGTCAAAGAAAGTTTTTATCAACAATTTTGTTACTCTTACGAACATATGCTTTGAATATATCTATTCACAATATATATATTTTTTAGATTTTCTTCTTCGTCTTTCTGCTGATTAGGTTCTGTTGTGAACACAAGACGATAGAATGACTCGTTTATTCTCCATGTTGTCTGATATCTTGATTGTACTCAAAGCCAGTTGTTTAGTTTACTTCTCCGACCGTTTCTGTAGATTCTCACCGCCCTTGTGCGTAGTACGACGGGAAGGTACTGTTTTCACAGGTGTATATCTGTCCACAGGGGGAGGGGGTACCCATTCAAGACCAGGACAGGGTACCCTCCCCCCAGCCAGGACCAGGACAGGGGTATCCCCACCCTCATCCATACACCCTCCCCATCGGCCAGGACCAGTGTCGTGGGGTCATAAAGACAAAGACATGGTTGTGGTAGGCGTGAATGCTGGTTTATTGCAGGGGAACAAGTTGTACATAGCTCGGGTAGATTTACTGAAGTGCCCGCTGGCTGGCTGGGGCATACTATATATACAAGGTCACACGGTCACCTTGACCTTGGTCGGTGTGGGACTCCGACAATAGGTAATGTGTTTACTGATAAAAGTCTTCAATATTAGTTCTAGTCTGAAAAGCGTAGGATGAGATAAAGATTAAAAATGCTTAGGAAGAGGCCACTTTGCTTGGCTTGGTCAGGTTGTGGAATAAATATGCTGCACGATAAAATAAACTCTGACCGCTATGCCATAGCACATATCTGTGCAACATTTTGAAATGAAGTTATAGGCATTGCCTGTGCTGCTAATTTAATAGTTGAAGCGGTTATCATTGAACGCATTATGTGGCCACTTAAAACGTCGCATGGAGACAAATTCCTTCGGTCCACATCATGCAAATGAACGGCCAGTACTGGAAATTGTATTAGTGCCAATGCAGAACACAAGATGCTAATGATGTATTTATCACATTAGGAAACGGCAGAATTATTAGAGCTGCCGATTCCCAAGTCCAATATGACCTCATCTCTCTTTCTTCGTCGTTCCTCTCCCTCCCTTCCCAATCAGTTTCTTTCCTCGGATTGAAAAATAGAATTAGCGGTTCGCGTTTATTATGAGCAATCATTGCATGCTTCCATACTAGCTAAATGGCTGGGGTTTGGCCTGAGACAATGGATGGGCACATTATGTAAAGTTGGAATTCCTGACTGCAATCAACAATGGAGAATCAGCGCTAATTGGCTGACCCTTTCCTTCTCTTAGCACTGTGTAACTGGACTCTGAGGAAGCCCACTTGTGCTGGATTTTTTTCTGTTTCCCTGCTCCCTCTTCGTCTTTCAACAAGATCTGCAAATCACATAAAACACTAATGACTTTGGCCAGAAATCAACGGCCAGAAATGAAAAAGTCCACCCAAAAAGGAGGAAACATGAAACCCCTGCAATCGTGCTGATTAAAACACTGCTCATCGGTGGTCCGCACAATGACACAAGCGCCTGTCCATATTGAAAATCAATACCAGCTTTTTTCCTTGTTTCAAGCTGAACTGTTACAATTCCCTTTAATCCACTGCCGTCGCCTTTATAGACCCCACCAATGCCTATTTGAAACCTGTCTTTGATTACATTTTTCTCTTTCTTCTTACCAATGCAATGAATGCTCCTATAAAATGGCCGATAAATATCACTTACGACTGCCTGTAAACGCCATCAAGAAAAATCAGTGGACCTTCAAGAAGACATTAATTCTTCCATTGAAGGTTGTATTCCACGAAGAATATTATCACGAGGGCCGACTGATGTGACCATGCAGTTCTTTATTTGCGCTTTCATTTACGAAATTAAAAATCATAACGGTTATGAAGTTCGTTATACCTGGGGATATAAATATTACCCCCAACCTCATGCTATTCAAACGAAGTCATTGATGTCCAATCAAAAGCTGTCAAGGGTGCTTCATTTGGTCAGTTTAAAAGGGTAAATATGTGTCAATCACGAAGAATACAAGACCCCATCAAGTTACCACAGGGGAGTTTTTTACCTTCAAGCCATGTATGCACTGAATGAATAAATGTAAGTAAACGGAGTGAAACATACTTGTACCATTAGTGCTAATTGTGCAACATGACTGACTGGCTACGAACAAGATCTTATCAATTGTATTCGTAAATTCATACATGCAAGTCGTGTCTTCTTTGCTTTGTGAGCAAAAAGATTCAACCGTGATATAGTGTATTTTAAAGACTCCTAAATATCAAGTGTTTATTACCTTGCGATACTTTTTCTACTCCGTTTTCCTCTTCTCTTTCCATGCACCTCCAAGATCATTTACACTGATATAACTACTTGTATTTTGCGATTGTTAACACTGAGTACGACCTACTACGGGAGCTATTTCAACTGCGAAAGTTACCTCGCACATTATATTTCATCCTTTGATCACGTTTGGCTTTCTATTCTACAATTAATGTTCATGTCTAGAGCGGATTTAGAGCCATAAAACGAGCAGTGGAGCAGAACAAAAATCATTAAAATTACTTTTAACACTCGAAGTCAATGATCACGTTCAAGATACAAGCCTGAAATGAATCAAGTCAAAACGTGATCTATAAAATACACATTGTCTGTCTTTGTTACAGTCCATGGCGGCAGGTCACGAGGGAGACAAGACCATGCTCGAAATCCGCAATTAAGCAAATCCGAAATCAGTTGTTAAGAGAGTAAGGCAAGTAAACCGCCTTTCTTTTCTCTTCTGCCGTCCCCCAGAAATCTGTGGTCTCAGCAGCTCAAAGGGTCAACTTGTCTGTGCAGAAAAGAAATTATCTGATTGGCCAGAAATCACTGACCTTTGATCCTGAGCTAAATGCCTCACAGTCGTGCATGGTCAGCCAACCATACTCAGCCACATTTGGTTTTAGTTGTACGAGATAATGACTTGCTGGTTGGTGGAGGTTGTCCCTATGCACCATAGTCGTCTTACCAGCAGTTACATGCAATTAATACCAAGGCGGATATACATTTTTTGTACATGACCGCTTTTCAATTACACTTTAAATCGAGAATGGTTGTTAAAACGTTTCACTCACCTCTCAATGTTAAGAAATGTTCAAATGATGCGTGCCCAAAAAATCCGTCAGATTCGCGTTTTTTTGCTTTGATTCAACTTTGTCAGCAAAGTGATGAACATTGCTGACCAGTCGGTCTTCGAATGAAACAGGCAGACTAATGACGCTCTGTCGTTGTTGTGTTGGGCAAACAATTAAAGTGCAAAGCTTGAGTGCCCATTTGGGTGTCAATGTCAGTCGCAAATAACGTTGAACATCGCTGGAAAGCAACACTGATGGTTCCACATGTATGACAAGCTTATGGCCAGTTGAGGTCACTTCACTGGCTGTGGTACCGTGGCACAGAGGAAACCAATACTAACACTATTCTCGTATTTATAACAAAGCAAGTACCGTAGGTGATTGCAACTTCTTCTCAATTCTCTTACACACACAATGCAGCAAAACTTTCGCCCAGGTCCGATCCAATGCAGCTCCCAAATGCTTCACTAATCCTTGCGCCTCTAACACAAATGAAGGAGAAATTAAACCAAGGTGTCGGTGGGCGGCAATTAGATCGGCCAGTTGCTGCAATCAGCCATTTTTATCTTCATCTCTTCTGACTGAAAACCCAACAGATTTCTTAGGAGGGCCGGCCTCGGCTGAAAGAAAAGAGAGAAATATGCATATGAGCTTTGGCTTAAGGACAAGTCACCTATGTAAGCTACTTGTGTACTTATTACTGCAGAGGGCTGTAGGGAGTTTAATGTAATTATGTGGACCTATCTCAGACTGAGTGAAGGAATCTGCCATAGGTTAGCTTCATCAGTATTAACCCTTTCACTGTTACACGTCACATTTCCGGTACTAATTAGTATATTACTGTCAATAGTTTCCCTAGTTGGAGATACTGTTTCATTCATATCCATTTCCACAGTTCTGAGGATAAGATTTAACCATTTCACAGTTTCGTTTTTGTCTACACCTGATCTTAAGAGCGAATGTTCTACTGGCATCAGGGATGTATTTTCCAGGAATTTTCGAACTTTGACAACAAAAAAGCAATGCGTAAGCCAATTAATTTGCCATTTAATTAGCATTTAAATTTTAACCAATTAGTAGTTAACGCTTAAAAGGTTACAAATGAAGCGAAAGAACGAAGGCTTCCATTACAACATAACCCTGCCATACATCTGTCTTATCTATACACCCCTCTTCAACACCAGCCCTAAATACCCCCCTAAACTAGCCCGCCATACCTACATACAAAGATCCAAACACTTTTACATTAGCCTATTTCCTTAATTTTTGACCTGTTGTATACATCAGGTTAGAAGACCCTTCTTCATCTGGGATGTCTATTTCATCAAAATGCAGCTGGCTGACGTATTACTCTCTTTCAGTAACACCTTGATATCAAGATCCATGGCTAATATCTTTAGTCAGTAAGAGAACAGTAAAACATAACCAGATCTTGGGCAACATAACCAGATCTTGGGCTATTTCATAAGCTAATTGGGGCAGAATGTTGACGATCAGCTGGTGTTGTACTGGATGAACACACGTGTAAGCTACTTGATAGACGATAAACCCATTTAGTCAATGATGAAGGTATCGGAACACAAACACAAGGATGACAACGTTTCAACTTTCAAGCTTATTTCCCTTTTTAAACCTGTCTACATGTCATGCTTACTTACAGGAAATAATCCAAGAAAATAACCATTTCTTCTTTACCTACCAGTTGTGTCAGCACAATTACATGAACTAATTTTTGTGGTGGTCAGTCTTACCCTTAGCATTAAGAAATTGGTTGAATTTTAACAGTTATGTCTGTCTCATCGCGGCAATTTCTCCTTGAGGTATTCCCTGAGTACAGTCTTCATGCCCATGCCGCAGGGGTGATGGATCCAGCAGGTGAAAGGGTCTGCTACCTGTCGAGAATTACAGACAAGCTTCGGGTCTAACTCAAGGGTGGAAGAGAAATGCTGCATTAAAAAGGGGCCTGAAATATGTCTGACCCAACGATGTATATTACTAACACGTATACTAACCTAGGTAAGTAATATACATCGTTGGTCTGACCTGAATGACTGACCACAGGTGCATGCCAACACGTTCTTTTGATAAACTGTTAAATCTTCACCTGCACTGCCCGACAGTGTTGTCTTGTGAACCACTTGATCGAGTGCTGCTGTTAGATTACTCAACCTTAACTCAAATATTAACCTCTTTTTCTTTACGACTTGACACAAAAACAATTTTAAAACATAGGTAAGAAAGCCAGAAGGCGAATGAAGCAGTGAAAAAATCTGTCTTTCCGATCATGTCCTTTTGCCTATAAACATTGTCCCCATTACTTAACAAGTTTACTGTGACACTACTGAGTTGAATGTGGAATTAGACTGTGATTACTGTGATTAGGAAAGTGTGAAACCACAATTGGCCTCCAAATGTGTAAGGGAAGCTTGGGTGCTCTACGGGACAGCTGCGAAAGCTGGTCAGTCCCACGCGGGTAGAGATGGAGCTGGCTCGGGTGCTATATGGGTTTAGACCCCCAGGGCATACCCAGCCCCATCTTACCCCCTACAGCTTTGCCTGGTTCCTGCCGAAAGTCACGCTTGTTTACCCAGACGCATTCCTGCAGGTTAATTACTGTGTGGTAGCCATACCCCCACATCAAAGGGTTCTGCTTTTGATGATTGAAGCTGTGCGGGCCATATCGCACGAGGTGGCAACATTTGAATGGCCATATCGCACATAGAAAGAAAAAAAAAGAACCAGCTTCTTGCACTTTGCAATTCATCAGAACATGTTGAGTAACATGTCGTTTTTGTCCTTTTTATGCTAAGTGAAATGACACATTTTTAATGGCGGCCACTCAAGGCAGTGGGAATCCATGTTTGGCAGTTTGCACTGCACTGCTTCTACAGGAAGGGTATTACAGAAGTAGGGAGGGCGGGAGGGCCTCAGGGGTGATCCCAGATGGCCTTTCTTTGTCACCCTGCCTCTAACCCACCTCGGTGCCAGACAGGCACATTCCTCCATAGCCTGCTGCCTGCAGTAGTACAGCAGTAGCCAACCTGTACTGGAACGGCTCTTGCAGCTTTAGGCAGCTTCTGACCCCGGCCCTGGCCTGTAGCAGCACGGGAGTGGGAAGGGTCTACCTTTCACTGCTCTGGTCTACCAGGGACATTGCCTTGCTTAATTGCCACTTAACCAACCCGCCTTACCCCTTACTGGATGCCCACTTAGACTTGACCAATTTGCACTGGCCTGTGCTGTGGTGGCCATAAAACTAACGAAGCCCCACAGTCCATACTGGGATGTAGTATTATATTGAATGCATAATGCTTCAAACAGATAAATGGATTCTACATACTGAAAGAGGACCCCTAACCAGCCACTTGTAGTAAATGCACTGTAACTGTCAAGAAAATTCTATCCACCAGTGCCACAACTTAGGTGATATTTCCACTTAGTATGTCAACTTGGCAATGATCATCACTAATGTGTAAAACAATGCAAATTTGTTATTCCAGTCCGGATGTAAAAAAAACTGGCAACATTAAGTAGCACCTCACATTGCGCAGTTTGGTTTCTATGTGGTTTGTTATAATTGCCACATTTTTTTTGCTCAAAGAAAGAGAGCAGCTAGATTTTCAATGTTATCTTTTCAATCAGCAACAATCTCAGTTAACATCTCAGAGGCATTCTTCTTCTTCTGGCTTGCACCGTGAAATGATCTTGGAGGTCTACCACAATACCGAGAGTTCACAATAATAAAAATACACCAAGAATATGGAAACCCCTCGTGATCTGGTTTCTTCTTGGAGAAGGTCAAGAATTGTTCACTAAAGACAATAATGTTATGATTAGAGCGAGCTAAGATGTTTAGGCTACGGTGTACGTTACCCACTCCACCCCCTTCCCTCGCCCGTTTACTGCTGGGACCAGTTAAAGGATGCAGCAGGACCGAGGTGCTGAATGGTGTACAAATGAGGGGGGCTCAAAGGGATGTACACAGGGAGGTGTACTTGTAGCCTAAACCTTCACAGAGAAGTGAGTAAGCACAGTTTAACTGTCCCGGTGGACCCACAGTGACCAAATGAGTTTAAGTGTGTTGAGGGAGAGTGTACAAACGAGCTTCCACCCAGCTTTGCCAAAGACTTTCGGTCGCAGAACACAAGCCGGAGACAAGCATATTGAAATAGGTGTGTCCCCATGGGCTCATCATTGCTAACAAGATTTGCCTGTACACCACTTCCATGTTGATTACTGACTGAAGAGAGAAAGGAAGTAGAAAGAAGGGGAATAGGTGTCTAAGAAAGAATGTGCATTCATGACACTCAATTATATAATTTCCCTTCTCTTTGAAACAAAAAATTATCTTGTCTCCGAAAAATAATGTCAATCATGAAATCAAACCAGACTGGTCACATTTACTGCCACAACACCATCGACAATTTTACCTGCCTGCCACTAGTCTGTCGGAGTCTACCACCTTGACCTTGGTCGGTGGTAGACTCCGACATAGTCCAGATGTACGAAAAAGTATGGTGTCAGCGTCTTTAAAAGTTTAGATAACTTTCATTGTTCCTGCAAAAATGTCGATTAAAATAAACCTCGAATCATGAACCTATTTAATTAACAGCTAATGCAAGTATCATAATGATGAATAGACAAAAACCTATTTAATTAACAACTAATGCAAGTATCATAATGATGAATAGACAAAAACCTATTTAATTAACAACTAATGCAAGTATCATATTGATGAATAGACAAAAACTACGCAGTTGGTGCAGACTTTCTTTATCGTCAGTTTAAGTTTCGAGTTTTAATTTGACCTTGAGCACTGAATTGCAATTTAATCTTAATGGGATGGAATAATTTATTGAACAAAATTGAAAGTCCTAATTAAAATAGGTCTAATAGATCTATCAGATAATTAAGTAATTTGATTTCGATTATTAAGTTTTAAATCTTCGTCAGTTTTATATGTTTAATATAAGACGAGACTGGTAAGTGATACCACATGCAATGATGAGTGTACCTGTGTTATTTATAGGGGTCCCGACTCAAAATGTTTTTATCTCGTGAAAATTAGAAGGGTCGAATTTGATTTTATGTCCCTTCCTCATTAGAGACATGTTCCTGTGAAGTACACTTTGATTATCAGAAAGTAAATAAGTGCCCGGGCTAATTTATGATTTCATATTGGCCAAGGAATAACATCACAGGTTTATCAGCCACGTTTGTTACGAAACAAAACGTTATCTGTTCGATATCCAGTCTATTTGTCATGGATTACAATTTACCTAATTACATATAGATTTCAACAGATTCTAACAAATATCATTCTCATTATTTCTGTGTAATGTAGATACCCATAAAGCAAAGAACTTCGATATAGGCTTCGTCCGTATATCGAAGTTCTTTGCACAAAGTTATACAATGGAACTGCGAAATCGACATTTTGTTTCGGACTCAACATGTCTGTTATCTGTGGGATAACTGTTAAAACACTGGTGGAATTAACGGGCCACGGAATTGATTGCCGTTCAAAGTGTACTAATTATTACTTGAAATTAAGTAATTTAGATAAGCTCTTAATGATAAAACACAATGGTAAACATACTTATTAATCATTTTTAATAGACGGTCTAACGTTTTTATGGCGACCAAGCAAATAAATACTTGAAAATCCAAATCTAACGAACTTTAGCGCGTCTTTTGCTAATAAAGGACCAAAAGACATATCACCTGCAAAAAATGAACAAAAGATAATTATGACTCGGCACAACGAGTTGATGGTACACCAACGAATTCAAATTCTTTTTCTTTTGTGTTCAATCCTACAGGATAGTCAAGTGTGTTTGACATCCATATAACACCAAAGTTGTTTTCATCTAGTTCATATTTCAAAGTAATTATCACTAAATTTCTTAACTATACCCTGGGAGTCTTTATGAAGAAAAAAGGCAAAGAAAAACAGCCAACCATTAATTCTTTTCAATCTTAATTTTTCCCAGGGGTCAGTGATTCAGGTCAAAGAACCTCTTCCCTTTTTCCCCTTTCTTTTGCGCAAAGCAACCTCAAATTAAAAAAGCCTTCTATTTTTAAATTGACATACCTTATTAACAGTTGGAAACAATGCTTGACAAGCTTGTCACCACAATTTCTAATTAACCCAAGTTCAAGGGGTTTAAATGAAATGGACTAACGATTTTGAAAATTATTTTCCTACAATATTCATTTCAAAAACAAGTGTATGGAGAATAGCCATGTGAACTTGGGAAAAAAGTCCTCTAATATTTTACAAGAACTGTTATTTGAAGCACAGCAAAGAAGAAACACATTTAAATTTTACTGAAAAAAATCCTTATCGTTTCAAGTACCGTTTGACTTTCAAATGTCCTTTAACAATTACTGTGTTTTTATTTAGAAACAAGAAAGTCCTCCTGCGTGAACGCAAGAGGCATACCGCCCGCTGCATAGCCAACCTATCCCCGGGAATTCAT
>JBCAUG010705196.1:0-13477 GCA_038406175.1 Haplosyllis leylae
GTTAATCTCAATATTGGCTCAGCAGAAAAACTCAAAATATGTCTCATAGTTTTTACTGTTATTCATATATTTGGCCATAATATTTTGATTGACATTCATTCAGCCATTTTGCTGATGCAGATGGATTTAAATCCATCTCTCAGATGCTCTGTAGAAATCAATGCATGTTTCATGCTTTGCTATCATTAAAGTTTTATGCATTCAACCTGGCTCCCAACCCCTGATCTAGTGTTCAGTGAGGAAGACCAATTTTGTTAGTATCCAAAGACTACCTTCATGACTCCATTGTCACAATGATGTGTTAAGTGACATAACAGTCATCTCCTCTTTGAACACTAGTTGTAGTGAGCTATGATTTATTGCAGTGTATTCTGATAGTCGACCATGCAAATATTTCATGCACGACATGACACTATGATTATTATAACGTGTAATTTCTAATTAAAATAATGGATGTTATGGAGCGCTATCTTAACTCCGACATACTTCAGACGACCGCAATTACTGATTCTGAATTTGATGTCTTTCACGTTGCAACAGTTTCTTGAACAGATTTGCTGTAGAATGGCTCGCTTATGGTCTTCACAAAATCATACAAAACTGTCGTTTATAGCAAACACATAGATTTGTAACTTTCAATCTGTCATTACAAGTGGTTTCTATCAGTAAAATCCAGTTGTAAACACGAAAATGTACAAAGTTGTTTGAAAGGTATTCATGTATTGTTCTGATGACTAACCCACCACAAGGCTGACACACAGAGGACTGTCAGACACTTCTGTAGCAATTCTGTGACAAAGCAAGAAGTCCAAATGCCTGTCATTCCGTATGAAACCAGGTGAAACCAGCAGCCCTAAAAAAATCAATCGAGTGATAATTACAAGGAGGGTTGACTTGTACCTGAAAGAACTGACTGTAACATTTGAGCGAAGTACGAAATTGTACGTTTCAGTTGTATTTCACTGATGAAATTTCTTCAGAAAATATATTAAGTATTGGATAATCAATGCTTTTCTGTGTATTTGTGTAACATAATCCACGACGAGCATAGCAAGGAGTGGATTAGACATGAAGGCACAATAAAAAACATTGATTAACTGATTTACACAACAGTTGTGTGCCCCTGGTATGAATAGAAATTACATGAATGGGACTGACCTTCATTGTGGCACCCCATTGTGATCAGCTGTGCTTGGTCATGGCTCACTGGTTGGTCTTCCTGGGTACTTTTTCTTGAGGACAGTAACTCTGTATGTTCTTACTCAGTACTGTCCTAAATTGTTTTGCACATGTTCTTTGGCAGGTACAGTCATTCTGTGCTTGGAATTCGAACTGAACACATGCCACCTGGATCTAGATCTAATGTCTCTTTCAACTGGAATATTTCACTGCAGATTAATATTTAGAAAATCTTCAAACTGCATGACATCCTCTTGCCCATGTCATGAGCATCTCCTACATACATATTTTTTGGAATTACAAGCTCTTCAAATGGATTAAATTTGTGTGCAAAGTATTGGATTTTCGACTACATGCTGCCATCACCTCCTTCTTTTTCTTCTTGCAAGTTTCATTGTTATTGTTATGTGATATGAATGGGGTTCTCTGATTGGCTTAGAGATACTTCAAAGTGAGGCTGGATGGCAGGTAAAAACAAATGCATATTTTTCTTTGAACTTAAACCATTTGGAGAAACCTTGCCAGTTGCTCATAGACAATGTTAACTTTCTCCAATTTTGAGTCTCTCACATACAGTAAAAGCAATTAATGTTTGTTCTAGCAAAACACGTTTGGAGAAATTATGTCTTTTGGCCATTGATATAGCAGTAATTTTCTCCATTTTAAATGATTTGGAAAAATTCACAAGTGTCTGTCCATCCCAGCCTTAGGTCCACAGGTCCACAGGTCCTTTCTGGGGGAAAGGGGTACCCCAACCTCTGGTCCCAGGTCCTTTCTGGTGGAGGTACCCCTGGTCCCATCACTGGTCCTGTCCAAAGCCCTGTCCCAGGTCCTGGAGGGTACCCCAGACAGGACATGGGGTACCCCCCCGACAGGACAGGGTGTGCCCCCACAGACAGGACAGTGGGTACCCCACAACAGGACAGGGGTATCCCCCGGCAAGGAGAGCGAGTGGTGCTACGCTGCGGGAAGTACGCTTGACAGAATTGGATGTGAAATAACTTGGGTCTATTTGTTGTTAGAACAGCCAAATGCTAACAAGTTTTGTAATCCCTTTTTACTTCTGAAGCTTTGCTTCAGAGAGTATTGTTTTGATACATGAGGCAGACAGACATTTCACCGCCACACCAAAACTTTCAGTGTGCATGCATGTGTGTGGTGTCAGCTGACATAGACAGCAGCAAGCCTGTCTACAGCTTCCTCCACACCAAGCAGTTCTGTGTGTGAATGACCCCCTAATAAATCTGAATGACTCCCTAAAGTTGAATTATTGTAATTTTGCAAAGCTTCCGAAGATTTTGTGCCGTTTACGGCCGACTTGTCTTTGTTTTCCACTTAACTTCATCGCACACGTTCAAAGGTGGAATGCATTTCACGAGTTAAATTTGGAATTAAAACAAAATTTTATCAACGCTTGGTTACTTGAATTGAAAGTGTCTTGTGATTTGATGTTGGATCATCAAAATGCGAAAAGTGAAAGCGCTCTTTATTGTTTTACATCATAGTGCCATCTCTTTGCACGTAACTCTGATATTTCTCATTTCTCCCACCACTTTATCACTATCTTTAAACTGGATAAATCTGATGGCTCAGAAATAGTGTGTTAAAAATGCGGGACGTCCAAGGTTCTCTATTGGACTCTTTCCATACCCCTTTAAATTGGTTAAAAACAGTTACATCATTGCTCTAGGTCCAATAACTCAGACCTTTTATTTCAAAAACAAAATTTCTTGTATTTGAACGCACGAGAAACTGATTATCAGTCAGGAGTCATAACCACTACAGTAAGGTTGTATTCTCACCGAGCGGCAGCATTAGCATCAGCGTTGACACTCTTGGAAGGAATACATTGATTCCAATTGTTACGTTCAGACAGAGTGATGTTGAGGCTGATGTTCAAAATGGTTCCCAGACCAATTCCAAGCGCCATCGCTGGCATCAATGCTGACGTGGACGCTGCCGATGATGCTCGGTGTGAATAGGCCTTAACTCGTCCAATTAAATAAATCTAATACAAATGGGAAAAACACGTTTGTGTGCATGCATTATTATATTGTTGAAATGTATTTGAAAACCAAGTAAAGTTCAATAATTTTTGTGATGTTCATCGTATGTGGCTTTTGGCTGCATACATGTCGTGCCAATGCATTTATGTGAATTGTCACAAGGCAAGGAGCTCTTCAATGAAAGCGTTCCCTAGCGGCTGTTGGATTACATGCTTCATGTGTCCATCAATTTACTGTTGAACCGATATTGAATTCCTAATCTGGATTCCAATTAGTTTTAAGGAAATAAGTTTTAAGGTGTCAAAAGAAGGATCAACAACTGTGGGATGTTATGGTTACATTGAACATTTCATTGATATTTTTAAAGATTCTTGATATAACATCGACAAAGTGTGTAAACTACCCTCTCGATAACTATAAAAAATGCTGGTGCAGAAATCATTGATGAAACTATTGAAGCAGTACAAATTATCACGTATCAAGATAGATCTAATCTTGAGACACATACTTTGGAGTTCCTGATTGAGGTAAGATTTGCACACTTCCTCCCACATTTGACACCTTTATCTCAAATAACTTGGGTACAAGACACCACACATGAAAGTGTGCAATATGACTGATGACAGTTCTTGCAGTCAACATTAATGGAAGGACCAGTGAAAACTATGTGTTCCAAAATAGAATTGTTTGCATTTTAAGGGTGTGCACCGTGAATCTAATATTTAAATTTCAAGACGACGATTTGTAAATATCTGTTTCAATTGATTAGAAACTTTTGTTCAGTTTGGTAACCAGTACCACAGAAGTGAGAAACATAAAAAAGTTGAAGAAAAACAAGAACAATGAAAAGATGATACGATGTTCATGCAATTCACATCATTGTAATTGGTTTCTTGCATCGTTTTCACCGTCATGTATCTTACTTGGATGAAGATCCATTACAATATATGCTTATTTGGAGACTCCGGAACCTTCCTAATGTGGCTAAGCATGATATAATGTTTTCCTAGCGTGTAATGTGACAAAGAAAAGATGTATGAACTTTACCTTTTACTTGCTGCAGAGAAAATCAGACAGTATCAGGTAAAAATTGATCGTGTCAAATGATGGTGTTTTTGTTTCGGGTTGTATTTGGGTAAGTTTCCGTTCCAAGAAAGCGGTTATTGATATTAGCCCACGACATTTGACTAAAAAACCAACAGTATAGGCAATAATTAGTATTAATCCTATATAGATTTCTAGCTTCCTCCATGGTGATAAAGGTGCCTCATGCAACGACTTGATGTGGATATTGATGTGAATTGTCAGTTGTTTTTGCCCACAAGTTTGCGTGTTCAAGTAGAAAGACGTTTCTTTCAATGGACAGGGAAAGAACACATTGCATTGTTTGGCCGCCCTTTAATGGAAAGACATTTTATTCTATATTTTTTGTAATTTATGTACATGATTTGTGGTAAAGGATACCGTTAAATCAGAAGAATATGAGGCGCCATTTGGCTGGAAAAAATATGGTTAGATTTTTCATTATTGATAGCTATAATATCGTTGGGTTCATTGTAATTTGTTTTCTTTCCCTTCAGAACAGTGTTGTCTTTTTATGTTCTTTTCAGTAAGAGCATACTGGATAATATTTTTTCCAAATTTAAAAATTGAATCAATTCTTACTTAAATTGTTACAACATATATACTTCTCTTTCATATTAGATTTTTGATTATCTACACGACTCCATGCCATGCTGAATACGACACAATCAACAAATGTTTTGAAGTCGCGTTGGGATGAGCAATCTTTATTTAAAGTAATGAAACTGTTGAGAGAGACTAAGGGTGTTCATTAGGCCATCAGTAATATAAAGTTGCTGCTGGAACGTTGTACTGAATGCCTTAAATACCAGTTTCCTGGAAAGGGGGAAGCCTAAATGACGTGACCATGGAAAACTATGTGATATTGTGGATTCTTTTTTGTGTGATTATCTCTTTGACGGATGCAGGAAGTTCAGCAGACATATTATTCAAAGAAAGAATGAATGCAACCAGGAAACTAAGGCACAAGGACTCATTCAGGAAAAGGTCAGTGGACCAAGGTTTCGTTTTGTAGTTTAAGTAATATCTCATTAGAAAAGTTTAATTTCATTTAATTTTATGAGGACTGAAAGGTGATAACTTTCATCTGATAAATAGCGATGTAAGGAGGTTTGAGCAATTGCCTTCCCCATTTGCACTCTCAGCCAACCTGCCACACATGCACACTACAGAATATATTCTTATTTTATCTCAAGGATTTTTGGGTATATAAAGGTCCCCCAATCACACTGACCGTCACATAATGCAGCCAAATTTTGCACACTCTTCCAATACCTCAAAAAGTACATACTTTTATGTCTTTTGTTAAAATTCAGATTAAAAAGAGGGGTCAGTGATGAGAGTAGGAAGTTTAGCCAGGACATCTCTTTGTTTTAATGAAACAGCAGAGAATCCTTAGCATTGAAATGGATAAATATCACAGTACGTAACTGCGAATTGTGATGTACATGGGATTTTTGTTTACTGGTTGAGCTCTTCAAAAGGAAGCAGCTTGGCATTTCGGTCTGTTGCTTGTCAATAAAATGCCTGTGCACTGCAGAATTGTTCGATTTACCATGTCAAGAAAAATATGCCAGGAAATCTCCTTGATAGATTCCCTCGGGCTGCTCATTGTCCCATGTAAAGATTTTCTTCCAACAATTCATTTCGAATCGAGGATTTATCCTTTGTGGGATATTTTAGTGCCACTTTATCTTCAACCCTGTCTCTCAAATGTCCAGTCACATTTATCAGTTCCCAGTTAACAGACGTTGAAGTATCGATTCACAGCCAGTCATCCACCAATCTGAAATCCAATGTAGAAGAATAACGTTATTGCTTTTTTCAATCTTAAGACTTTTTTGCATTCAAATATAGCAATACGTTTTGTCCTTTAAAAAATATTAAATGGTGAAACATTGCCCGACTCTCCGTCGAATTACTGTTATTTTGATATAGAGGAAACTGGAATCACGGGGAATCAATTCGAGAGAGATTGTACCCTTAACTTTCTTAGGTCGAAGAATCAGATAATCCAAAAAACATCATCTGAAGATACTAATGACCTAAAGTATACCTCAGATGAAGCTAGACTGATAGGTGTTCTGCTGTCAAGATACAAGTCACACAAAACGCTGGCCCGTCCTGTCCTCAATTCCGATGACACTCTCACCGTGTACTTCGGCCTTGATCTGCAGCAGATTCTGGACTTTGACGAAAAGGATCAAGTGCTCCAAACAAGGATGTGGAAAGAGTATGTGAGTATCACTGAAAATAATTTTCCGAATAAGCAAACCAGGCTGGATGGAAAAATATAATTGTATTAATGATAAAAACAACTTGTACAAAATTTGATAAATTTCATTAAAGGAAGACGTGCTCTTCATTTCCAGAAAAAATCTCATCACGTTCATATCAATTTCACAAACAAGTGTCATGTCAATAATTGATGATTTTTGAACAAAAGAGCACCAAATTATCAAAAATAAAACCTTACCTACGTTTTACAAATATTGCTGCAAGCAGTACTGGCGAGATGAGGTCCTGGTTTGGGATCCTAAACAGTATGGAGGTGTGGAGGAAATCCACCTGCCTCCATCTATTATATGGAGACCCGATATCATTCTGCATAATAAGTGAGTTTATGTCAGACCTTCAGTCAAGACAATTTCACTATAGATGTTTACGACGACTTGTGTGGCTTTGATGGATTCTTATTCATTCATATTCTAGTTTCAGAAACAGCTTTAAAAACAACCTGTTTACATTGACAAGTCAATCAACCCCTTGTAATTTGTGACCACATTTAAAAATTTTGAATACTATTCAGCAATTTTCAATTGCAAATTCTTAAATTAACTTAACATTTTCAGTTACCAGTGAATCAATTTGAAAGACTCAACAGGCAGTTATCCTTGATAGCAAAAGTGTTCGTTTTCCATCTGCCTGCATTTTAAATCTGATAACAATCGAGGTTTTCACAAATGCACAAAATTGTTAATTTTGGCATTAATGTGAACTTTGCATTCCCATATGTTTGACGTTTCGTTCTTTATTTACATCATATGGTGTTAGTAAAATGTGAAATTTGATGTCATTGAGTTGCAAGAGGATTGTATTCCCAGGTTGCAGACTTTATTGGTCTAGTTCATTTCTAATAGCACACCTATGAGGAGTTTGTGAAAATCTCTTATACAAAAATAAACTGAAATAAATAAAATCATAAAGGGAAAAGAAACAACAGATGCCTCATTAATTTGCAGTTTATTGATTTTCACAGGTGCTAAAACAGTGTGCATGTTTTATGGCTTGTTTTTATGCTCGGATTATGAATTCATATCGATTCCTCGTAGTAGAGGCAAAATATAATTTTTAACTTGAAACACAATTTTTCATCATGATGAGTGGTCACTTATCTACTTCTTTTCTTCGGATTTCCACAGTGATTTGAATTCTGCCTTCTTTCTCTTTAAACAACTCACGTGTGCCTATCTATGTTGTTTTTCTCTTTCTTTGTATTTCCACGCTGCTCCAGCGATGGATTGATGAGATATTAAGCTGGAATCCAGATGATTTCAATGGGGTGACCGATGTCAGATTGCTAAAGAAATACGTATGGGTTCCTGATATCATTCTGTATAATAAGTGAGTAAGAGAGGAAATGGTATCCTCCATTCGGAATTGTGTATTGTACAATAACGGGACATGGAGTATCCCCAGCTAAAAAAAGTATAAATTGCAAGACCATATTTTCCTGAACCTAACATAAGAGCTTTACCTCAAACGTATCTTTTACTTCTCAAAGCTGCTATTTCGTTCTTTGTTTGCATAGTGTTGATTCAAGCGAGTCAGAAGAACACAACGAAATGATGCTCGTGTCGTCGCACGGAAACATGACGTGGATACCTCCAGTCATATACAAATCATCCTGTCAGGTACGTTCGTACTGGTAAAAAACTCACAATCCTGGAAATTAGTCTCCTATCGAAACAGTTTATCCATATCATTTCTCGTGAGCCAATCAGCGAAAGGCCGGCATCAAAATCTTTTCAAGAAGCTGGTCTGAAATCAGTAAGGACAGACGTGATTGACACATTTTAGCGGGCAACGAGGAGAGAATTGTATCGCATGGCTTGAATCAAAGTATTTAGTTTTAAAACTGAAAGCACACAAAATCAGTAAAATTGATATCGAATATTATGTAACTAGCAGATGTGTTTCCGTTTTAAAATCTCTCTTTGCAGGTGGATATGACTGATTACCCTTTTGATGTTCAAAGCTGTTCTCTGCGATTTGGTTCGTGGTCTTATGATACTAAAAGGTTGGATCTTCATTTTATGGACGGGTTTGAGGTATGCTCTGATGTTCCACACTTGACTCATTCAAAACAATGCAAAGTATTTCCAAAATTGGCTCAAAATACTGGGCCCGGAAAGCAGATTGAGAGGGAAACCATTTTAAATGCTCTTCCTAATTCCCATCTTCGACAATACAAAGCTTTGCAGTCTTCTTGAAATCGAACATATCCCTAACAGCTACGTAGCCTCTTTCCTGTGACTGCAATACATGAAACAACAACATGCAAAGTGGTGAATATACTTTTCTGATTGTAAATTCTTGTTCCAGGGAATGAAAACATACAGGTATCTACCGAACTCAGAATGGGAAATCGTGGAAAATACTGCCACCCGTAATCTAATCAAGTATGATTGTTGTCCTCATCCATACGGAGATTTGACCTTCAACTTAACCTTAAGGCGAAAAGTCAGCTTCCAATTACGTCTTATGCTACTTCCGACGTTGCTCCTATCCACAATATCGCTGTTTATGTTTTGGATACCAGCTCATAGACCAGACAGAACGGCTCTTGGTAGACATTTTCTTCTTTTATATTCAAACTGGACAAAATATACTGTTCAGAAATGCTATACTTTTTGTATTTTTAATTAATCATTTCAAACTATACCTGATACCAAATGTTTGGAATCTGAAGTTCAACTATTCATGAACAATAGGATATATGGCCAGCCTTGGAACACTGTTGATAAGGAATGTGATCGAAATTGAATTTTGTGTTGTATTGATGTGAATTTCTTAATTGTAGGGATGAGCTTGTTTTCAAGTTTCTTCCTGTTACTGATACTCATCGTTAGTAATAGCCCCCCATCCCCAAAGGCAAAGATAGGTTGGTAAAATACATAAATGTTGATTTAAATTAACTTTACTATTTTAGTTTGTTTTCTGTACAAAACAAGCGCATCAAATGCTCTGATCACGATAAGAATATTTTCTGAACTGATGGCTCCCATCCACACCCGTAATTTCCCACAAAGTTTCTCTGTACTTCTTGCACAGCTCCATATACCTCCTTTAAACAGCTCTCATACAGCTCCTGTATGAGCCACCAAAGTGATTTGTCACTCCTTGATATTCTTCCTGGTTTAAATGTCTATTCCATTCCCTATTCACATTCTTAAACTACCTGTTTTGATTGAGAATATTAGATGGTTGGCAATTGATGTTTAGGTCTGAGCTTTTTTCAAGCTTTTCCCTACTTCCTATTATTATCTTTGCAACCACTGCACCAAATTCTACTTCTAAAATACATTGGTAAAGGTTCTTCCGCGTAAACATATCCAATTTAGATATTAATGTTAATTATAAATTAACTCATGTGACGAAAATTTCAATATATTCCAAACGATACTTGTTTTGCATTGTGTCGCCTAATTTGTAAAATTTTAAATTTCAGGTTTGTTTTTCTGTGTTATAATTCTGTTGGTCACAATTGGAATTATGTTGTCTGTTTTCATTATCAATATATCACAGAGTGTAAGACCGATGCCTGGATTTGTGCAAGCGGTAAGAGGTCCTTATTTTTATAAATTACTTCAATTCTATTGATCATATCTTTATGTTTTCATTCTTCTTGGAAATATTTCCTCTATTGAATAAAAAATGCTACCGCTAAAAAGAGATAGTTTCAGGATTTCTCACAGGATGAACGGAATCCCCAAAGGGGTGCCAAGTAATAGTAAATAGTCAGTTTTCTGACTGTTAACTATCTTCAATCCTGAGTGACAAATCCTGAGTGGCGAGAGTGACAAATACCCTGTAAGGTTCAGCTGGGTATTCATGGAAATTAATAATCAGTTTATACTATAGATTACACCTGCCATCAGGATTTATTCCTACGTATTTTTAAAATTGTGTGAAAATCCCTGTGAAATTAAAGAAAATTTGGTTAACTTTTCCCTCATACGAACAGTAATCAATTGATATTCTTTAGATTGTGGTTGGACGTTTGGGAAAAATAATGTGTCCAGGAGAAAGCAAGCACTGGACCAATCCGAAGCCAGAGAATAATGCTTCAGAACGTCTGCTCAATTCTTACAAAGAAAACAGACATTCACATACTCAGGGACATAAGGGAAATGATCCAGAGGGCAATAAGAGAAAATGGAGAATATTTGGACAGGTCTTGGACAGATTTTTCTTTTTAGTCTACTTTTCAACCTTAGTGTTTGCATTTATTTTCATATTTCCGCAACCTCATATGATAATGCAAATACTCTAGATGGAAACTATACTTGAAGTAAAGTAACAATTGTATCTTTACTTTTCTCCGGTCATGTGTTCTGTATTTGTGTAGACCAAATTTGGTCGTACTTCTAAATACGGATTTGGCATTCTGTAACTGTGAAATCTCATCAAATGTAACCAGTGGCGGATCTACATTGGGGTGTGATGGACGCCCCCCCCTCTGGGCCAAAATTTCTTTATTTTCATGCAGTTTTCGGGGAAAATTGGTCAAATAGTGTGTGGGCGCCCCCCTGGGGTTGGCGCCCCCGAGAAATCCTGGATCCGCCGCTGGTTACTAACCACACTAAAGCCTTTGCGGTGACTGCCTTGAGATACCGAACTGTTCAAAAACTGTTCCAACTGCTCTTACCATAGTGTCATGTTAACTTGGCGTTAAATCTACCAATTAGATCTACCAGTTCACCTATTTTAATATTTTTCATACTGTACATAAACTCCTGTCTGCATAATAAATTAGGCGATGATTCATTAAGCTTTTATATTTCCTTACACAAATATATACATAAATACAAAAGAGACATGCATGTTTACATCTACAGAAACATCTATTTTGGTCGTGCTTCTCACGTAAAGTTTTAAATGGCGTGAACCATATAGTTATTTAAAAATTATTTCCTTCTTCCTATTCATGATATTGATGTGGTATTAGTTTGTGGTTCTGTCAATCAGTAATGCGAGTTCCTTGATTATTGGGCTCTTGAAGAAAAGAAGAAAAGGACCAATGATTAGAGATGTACTGGACACAACCATCCTGGGCAGCAGTTCCTTAATGACTGTGATAACAGTGCTGGTATCGTCCTCAAATTACTGACCGTGTAAATGTGATGAATAACGGGTCTTTCATGACTCCTTTTTAACCGAGGTCGTTAACTGCAAAACTTTACTATAGGGAAGCGGAATCTCTCAGTTTACATTTTTTATCAACTAATATGGTTTGATCAAGGCTAGCAAGCAGAAATCCAGTGTGCAGATCAATATATATTCTTTTGAATAAAGTCAGCAAATTGAGTTACCAAGTTTCAGGCTGTGAAACCGAGCGAATTCTGTTTACAATGTCATGTCACTTTCGTTAGGATTAACAATTTAATTAATTTAATTCCTAAAATAGAAACATAATTGCGCGCGCTACTTCTCAATTACTGTTTGATAGCTGGCGACCAGAGGACTGCATTAGGAATATCAGACCTTGAAAGTTTTACGTACATATTTTTCATGAATTCTCTGGAATTCTTAATTCTGTCAGAACTGCCAATTACTATCTTGACTAGATCAATGTTATCAATACTTTTAGGCTTGAAAATTACTCTTTTCAATACACTGACGAAAATATTACGTTGAACAGAATTCCATGATGCAGTGCTGCCTGTACTGGCTGACTGCTCAGTTTTCAAGAAACTAGAATGTCTCGCAGCTTTGGATCAACTCCTTTTCGGGTTTGAAGGTGTGCAATTTTAGAGCATTTCATTGGTATAATAATGGCGCCAGAAACTATAAGATATGCGACGTGATTAAGAATATCCTAAATGTGTCCAAAAGTAAAAAAATCCCCATAGAGTTAAGGGTAACATGTTTGGCGAGCAAGCTGTAGAAAAGATTGTTTACGCAAGACTTCATATAAATGTAAGTTATATCCTGGAAAAATAAAAAGTACATGTATATTCTTGATTTCTAGCCTGAATTGATCATAGCAGTGGAAACGAATTATATTACAAACATTCCCCAAGGGCGACTTAAATGCATCAGCGTGAATAGCCAGTGTAGTCAGTGGAGCGAATTCCCTCAGCTTTGCACACAATTGAACTTCTTTCAGCAGCTTGTCAAGCTTCGATATATGCTCGAATGGCCTACGATGGGAAATAACATGCAGCCAGAATGTATATCAGACTGCCTGCACAGAGAACCTAAAGGACATTTGTGTGGTTGATTATCTGGAAAAAAAGTGCTACTGACGATTATAGGTTGCACTGGGAAAAATACTGATACCTACTAACTATATTACTGGGGTAATTTTGTGCAAAGTTGTTTCAATTTTCAGATCGAGGCACTTACTTACCATCGTAATGAATATATACATAGTAGGAGAGCACTGGAGCTAAATCTACAGCGCATAATAAGACGATACAGTTGCTCACGAGAGCAATTGTGCCAATTTTGTGTGTGTTTATGTGTACACAGATGCAAAACTGATTCGGCTGGAACACATTACCTGAATCATGGTTGTATCTCAATATAAATGTGGAATTACGTGGAGTGTTGTAGCTGCATTGTTATTAAGTGTTTCACTACTGGATGCCAAGGAAGAGAGCCAAGGTAGGGACACCTTCAGGACACAATATGAGGAAGGCCAACATCAAACAAATAGCAGGTGATGTTTTTATCTTTATTTGTGGAATTTTAAATTATAACAATTGTAACAGATGTGGGCGTTGACTACACCTTTCAGACCAAAACAATTCAACATGATTACACAACACATGGACTTTAGAGGAAACATGAATCATAACTGAAACAAAAGGCCTATACGTTTATAAATCTATTTACATATGATTGTAAACAATAGATCAGTTTTGCTCATTTTCAACAACAACAGACTGGACCGGTACGATGATTTGGATTATCATTGTGCT
>JBCAUG010705307.1:0-13477 GCA_038406175.1 Haplosyllis leylae
GTCAAATCTGTAGGTTTTGACCATTTTTACTTGTTTGGGTTTCTTATGCAACTAGTGGAGAGGCTTAAATTTAGGTCCAGCCTAATATCCAAACGAGTACCGCCATTCATTGAGTCGTTTACCAAAATTTACTCACAAATAGCACTTTTATGACTCCTGAAAAATTCTGGATCCGCTACTGAGGAAGAAATATTGATTCATATTTTTTTGTCTCTGTATGGTGAACCCATTGTTCAAAGACAACGTCGGGGATGTTGTCACTTTTTTCAAGTATAACAGATGAAATTCCCTTGCGTTTGGCGGCAAGATGAAAAACTTACCTGGCCAGGTGCGACGAGCAGTGATTGGTTTCACCGAGGCCACGTGACCGAAGGTTAAAACGGAAGTTATTCAAGTAGGTCAGCACAGGGAATTATGAGCTAGCTTGGCCACTTTAAATTAATTTTACATGGAGGTATGGTATTAAGCACATATAATTGTTATTTGTCATTACTTGTAGACATCTTATTGATTGGATTTCGTGGTATAATTATCGCAAAACGGCGGGTTTAAATAGGAAAACATCAAGATAAGTAGAACTTTTAAACGGGGAAACCCCAAAGTGTTCCACAAAAATGGCAGGTGTGCAAAATGGAAAATATGTCAAGCAATTTTCTCAATCTTTATATTGGTGGAATACCATAATATTGTAGAGAAACTTTGCAGAAGCATAGAGGGATTGTACTACATTGTTTACAACGTAACACATTTAATGATAACCGTGTTTACGATCGCTTATCTTGAGAAAGTCAATATTTAGGTGAAATTTGTGTTTTTGATAAGATAAGAAATTAAAGTCATTATCTGATGCTGTCATCTCGAGAAATGGATTGATCAATTTTATGAATTAGAAAATGACATCTTTGCTCACTTGCAATGTTGATTCGTAGTTGAGGCTGCATGACGGATGATTATGGTAAAACCTGAAAGAAATTCACATCAAATAATTTAGTTACACATTTTGACATTTTCTTGTAGATTCACTGACAACAGTGGGAAACGGGGCTGAAAATGATTCGGACACCAGGGTGGAAAGCTGTGGCTCTTGTGGGAGCACTTTATCTCCTAGAATGTGCATTTACTCAAGACGTTGAAGTACCTGTAGGCCAAAGAAGAGGTGAGAAAATTCGCAAAATTCCAAATAGCCATTTAAAAGTCGGGGGATAAAAATATTTTCTTTGTAATTTCCATTAACAGCATCACTTTGCATTATAACTTGGAATTTTGACTTTGACATTTTCCAATTCTGTGCATATTGACTTTCAATTTAATGTTTGTAATTCTTATGTGTTTTAGTTACAATACCACCACTTATGATGCACAATCCCAACAAGTCAATAGCATTTAGGGAAGGAGAATCCATAGAACTGCCATGCGTAGCAAGTGGTCAACCAGAACCAATGTAAGTACTTACTGTCATGAAATATCACTTTTCAAAAACACAGTTGCCACTGCATGCGACAAATGAACTAAGTTTTAAGTTTTGTGCAATTTATTGTAGTTCAGTGTACGTTTAATTCTTTGTTTCGACACTTAACAGATATTATTGGCAAATGAATGGCAAAAAGTTCGAACCTTCGGGAAACGATGGGCGTATTGCAATCCAGCCTGGAGTTGGAACACTCATCTTTGCTCGTCCCTTGGAAAGAGATGAAGCTATCTATCAATGTTTCGCCAAAAATGATGTTGGAATAGCTTTGTCTGTTAAAGTCAACCTGAGAATAGCAGGTTGGTTGAAAAATAGAGATATATCAAGTGACCTTTAAGTTCCAGTTGCGTACGGATATTAGTGGTTACACTACGCCTCATAACGTTGCATCACATCTGTATTCTGTTAGTTTTGGATCAGTTCCAACCTTCCGAAACGAGAACACACTATCCGGATTTGGGTACATCATTGACACTGGGTTGCACTCCTCCAAGAAGTTACCCTCCAGCAGAGATTTTCTGGGCAACTTTCAGTCGATTGGAAAGTTTGAGGCCAATTGATCTCACAGACAGAATCAGTATTGATCCTGATGGTAAGATTTAACACTTTTTAGGTGAATACTACCTTTTGGAAAACCCTTCAACATTTGTCGCTACCTTTTTAGTAACCAATCGTCAAAATTTAGGAGTACCTGTTTCAAAGAATTTCTCGTACCTAACGTGCATTGATAGGAAACGAAATTGTATATATTGTTAATCAACTGAACCAAATGTGTGCATGTTTTGCATTATTTTCCAGGAAACCTACATTTTGCTAATGTCATACCAAATGATGCTCAGAACAGCCGACAATATGTGTGCATTGTTCAGAATAAAGTCATGAGAAGAACACAACAGGGCGAATATCAAATCATTAGACCTCAGGGCCGTAAGTGACCACTAAATCATTTTACAAGTATTACATGGTGAACATTTTTGGACTTTTGGTGGCAGACCTTAGATTCGGGAATATATACGTCCAGACGGGCAAAACACGGGAAATTTACCTAAAAACCACCTGCAACACATGGAAAATCTGGTAGTTTTAAGGTCGGGCATCTATCCTGGCTCATAAATATAAGGTCAAAGTAAATGAGCAATTTTACATTTCGCGATACCAGCAACCTACCTTAAACTTACAAAAAAAATCTTTTTCAACAGAGGTTGTAAGGAGAATGGCACCATCTATTTTGTATCATTCACCAACACATCAGAATGCTCTAAGAGGAGACACCAAAAGAATAACGTGTATCTTCTCTGGAAGGTGATTATTACATTTTATTGAAGCAATTAAAATTATTTGATGAAAGAAATTCATGTGTTAATCGATTCTGTGGATATTCTTTTCAGTCCTACACCTAGAGTGCGCTGGAAGAGAGAAGGTGCTGATATGCCTCCAAGGAAAAGAGAGGAGAGCTTTGGACAGGAACTTGTCATTGAAAATATCCAATTTGAGGATGCTGGAAAATATGAATGTATGGGTATAAATGAAGAAACCAGCACGCCGATAAGACGATCTTTTGATTTGAAAGTCCAGTGTAAGTAGCCAATTTCAACACTGTTTATTTGTTATTTTCCTGCGTGCATTTGCTTTTAGAAATTAAATCGTATTATTTAGTTTATGTCTTCTGATTGTAGCCAGACCTTATTGGATTAAAAAACTGGAATCAGTTGACGCGGGTGAAAGGGAAACGGCAATATTTGATTGTCGGGCAAGGGGTATTCCAGAACCCGATCATTTTTGGTTCATCAATGGGACACCCATTGCAAGTAAGCTACTTTACATTTTTGTGACAAACATCGATACTCCTTTAGATCTACAAATGTAATTATCAAAAATGAAACAAAATGGATTTTTTTTTCAATTAAAAAGACGTTGATGTGATATTACTGACAGTTTTTACAGTGACCATTCGACGAAGAGTCGTGGTTAAATTGAATCGTATTGATTACTTCAGAGGTGGAAGCTGATTCACGAAGAATTGTTGAAAAACATCGAATTGTTTGGCATAATGTTACCAAAAACGATGCCACGGTCATTCAGTGCAATGCGACAAACGATCACGGATATATTTATACAAATGCTTATTTGAATGTGTTGAGTGAGTACAATTTGTTTCTTGTTGTGATTTTCCTTTTTAGTTCCAAGAACTTATTATTATCGAGTTTGTAAGCAAATATCACGTCATTGTCTGTCATTGCTTTTTCTTTTGGAAAAAATGTATTTTCACTAATATGATTCTCATTAAGGGTTACTTAATTCACAATATCAAAGACCGCAAAAGCATGGGCGACATTCAGTGGACTCACCTATATCTTTCTGGTGATTACTGAGAAAACTTTTGATTGATTACAGCTGAGCCTGCTACTATAACTGAGCGTCCTGATGAAGAAATGAAGGCTGCTGAAGGAAAGGATATATTGTTAAAATGTGCTGTGTTTGGCTCACCGACGCCTCTGGTGGTTTGGAAGAAAGGAAGCGAGCAGCTGACCGGAGGACGATACAAAGTAACGGACAAGGGTCATTTGGAGATAAAGGTAAAAGAAGGAAATCCCAACTTTGTTGCATTTCTTTCTACGTTTTGCCCTTGTACAACTTTGTTGCATTTCTTTCTACATTTTGTCCCCAGTAATTTGACCTTGATGCTAACACTCTCATATTTCACAGGATGTTTCTTTGGTGGATGCCGGGACGTATACGTGTAGGGCAGAAAATATACATGGGTCTGATAGTGCAACCGGAGTCTTGGTCGCAAGAAGTAAGTTACCGTTTGCCTTTTGAAGGTAGAATCAACTGCTTGTTGGAAATAATAAAACTCTTGAAGTAGCTGATACTATAAATATTATATTCTCATTTCAACAGGGAAAACAAGAATTATGACGGCTCCAAAAAGTGTGCAGGTAGAAGAAGACACGGAAGCAAAGTTTACTTGTACAGCGACAACGGATCCCGAAGAAATTAAAAACTTGCGGGTACGTAGAGCAAGAACAATGCAGCGTTGTGGACCAAATAAATTACTTGCTTTTGTACACGATAAAATGAGAAATATTTTATTTATCCTCGATAGATTTACTGGAAAAAAGATGACCAAATCATAGACTATCGTGTGGCCCAGAGAGCATTCCAAAATTTCATGGATAATTCATTAACAATATCTGGAACAATAGAGTTAGACACTGGTAAATACACGTGTGTAGCAGCAACGGACCTGGATTCCGACGAGGCATCAGCACAACTAGTGGTTCAAGGCGAGTGTTACATTTAAAGGAGGCGAAGAGAAACTACTATATTCTCAAAACACACTGTCGGTTAAAATCTAGAGATAATTTGTCACCTATAGTAATTTATTTCGCGTACAGATGAACCAGATCCGCCACAGAACGTTTTTGTTCGGTGCTTCGATCAGGAAAGGAGGGCAGAAATCGAGTGGCAACCAGGAAGGGAAAATTTCGCACCAATTCTCAACTACATTATCCAATTCAATACAACCTTTGCAGCGGTCAGTAGGTCAAGCCATCATTAATGAAGATGCATTTTTGGGTGCATTTTCTTTTGATATTTCTTAATTTCTACAAATTCAATTGTATGCCCCCTTGTTTAATAGGATTCATGGATTGATATTTCAACAAACGTGTCTCACAATCAGCGTAAATATGAGGTGAAGTTGTCGCCGTATGGTAACTATACATTCCGTGTTCTTGCGCGGAACAAAATCGGATTGAGTCAGCCCAGTCAGCACTCGCGTAACGTTTGCAGAACTATGGAGGACATTCCGGAGAAAAATCCAGAGAACGTGATTGGTGAAGGTGACGAGCCCGATAATCTCGTTATCTACTGGACGGTAGGTTCTACAGAAGTTAGCAATTATACGCGGATATTGAAACGAAAATAATAAGAGGAATATTTCGTTTTGTTAATGTGGAAAGTTTTATTAGACGTAGAGATAACATATTTGTCAGTAATGTAGACTCGACGTTTTATTTCTGTCAAATGGTACCACAGTTTAAGCTTCCGTTAGCACTGCTTATTTAATGGCCTCAAATTTTACCAATTTTAGCCAATGCCACAAATAGAACAAAATGGACCAAACTTTAAATACATCGTCTCGTACAAGCGAAGAGATGATGACAACGCACGGGAATATTCGTATACAGTGGAGAGACCCGAGGAGTTTCATTATGTAGTTCCGGAGCGGCAACCCACGTACGTGCCATTCGACATCACAGTAAAAGCGAAGAATAGTGTGGGGGATGCAAGGCAAGCGGTGAAAACAGTGATAGGATGGTCAGGTGAAGATGGTAAGCGCCCTCTTTTTTTGTAGCCAGTTGTATTTTCAAGATTTACGATGTGGTGAATTTACAGTGCCACCGAACATAAACCCTTGAATAGACCTTTGAATTTAATCGTTTTGTTTTGATTTCAATCTGCAGAACCTGAGGAATCACCTACTGGCCTCGAGGTTGATCCGGAGTCTATTAACGGACATGAGGCAATGCTCATGTGGGATTCTGTGGATCCTGATCCAGAAATTGTTCATGGGTTCTTCAGAGGTTACAGGGTAAGAACAATAGAGTCAAAAAATTTCTTTTTATTGACTATAACTATGGTTGATTGAGAGTTATTTCATTGGATTGCTGTCCTAATATTGATAATAAGAATGAATGGCATTTTTGCTTTGTAGATTCAGTTCTGGAGAGATGATGACGGCCCTGAATCAATGCGTGAAGTCGACTACATCATCAACCAAGTCAAGCAATACCCACGTCCTCGTATGAAGCGACAGGCCGAAAACATAGAGACATATATGCTGAAGAATTTACCACCATACTCTGATATCGTAGTGCAAATACGCGTGCTGAATAAATACTATGTTGGCCCACCGAGTGGTACAGTCACTTTTAAAACTATGGAAGCAGGTACGTTTTAATTACACAATACCATTGGTTATGAAATTAAAAGCTCTCCGGACAAAATGCAAATTAGATCAGACAATAAAAGTGTTCTTGACTTTGGTTTGCAGAACCAGGACCACCTCATCAGTTTGAAGTGGTT
The DNA here is from genome assembly GCA_038406175.1 of Haplosyllis leylae. Classification (NCBI taxonomy): domain Eukaryota; kingdom Metazoa; phylum Annelida; class Polychaeta; order Phyllodocida; family Syllidae; genus Haplosyllis; species Haplosyllis leylae. The sequence continues at coordinate 6,560 of JBCAUG010705307.1, forward strand.
GGAAGAGGATCAACACACTTTGAATTGAAGTGGTCAAAGCCAAGAGAACCTAACGGAATATTAACCGGATACGCAATGGCTTACCAAACAAGTACGCAGACAACATCTTTCTGAAGAGATTTTTTCTACGTTTAGTAAAAATTTACCTTTAGATCTACTCGCAGTTACGAAATGCAAAATGATTAATATCAGAAACATTCCTACTTCATTGTAGTCACTGGTCTCAATTTGGGACGAATACAATACAGAGAGCCAATCGACGATCCAACAGTTCTACGTGCCAGACTCACAGGCCTCCAACCCGAGACCGACTACAGAGTTTTCCTGTATGCGAAAACACAGCGCGGACAAGGAGAAGCCATATTCCTTGACTCGATGACTACCACAGCTTCATGTTAGTTTCTTGTAATATAAATTTCATTATAATAATGTTTGTTACATCAAAGTTCAGATGACCAGTTGAATTTACTCTGTTGTTTACTGGGATCATATTCTTTTTTCGACGTTCATATACAGATCCAAACCCACCCACATTCGACATTCTTGATATCGGTGATAATCATGTGAACGTATCATGGGAACCATCTCGCAGTGGTAATCCTGGGAGCGTTTTCTACGTACAATACAGACCCAGGGGTGAGTACATTTATATTACAGTATTCAACTTTTGGTGTTCACATTGAGGAAAAGACACCAGTATTCACCATCATCTGCTTTGCACTGTAACAACATTAAATATAAAGCCTAATTTCACACATTGTATTTATTGTCAGGTCTGTATCACTGGAGCAACGGACCACACGAGGTTTTGGACTATGAACAAAGCATTGTTGAGCTTGATTCGGGAACTGTATATCAGCTGCGTGTTGTCGCTAAAAATGGTGATGGACTTGAGGCCCCCGCGCAGTGGCAGGAGTTTAGGACCGGTGGTGTAGGTGAGTGGGTTTATCCTTGCTTTACCAAGAGCTATGGTTACATATATCCATTGCATATTTCTCCAAAATGGTGAAAGTGACATGTAAACTTGAGCTTCCCTCTGGTTGACTGGAATGTATCAACCGTCTTGTTATAAACGTGAAACTATGTCAAAGTAATGTGATAACGTGTGTCATGGATAACTTTTCAGGTCCTGGGCGAATTAAGCTGTCTACATCAGCCTGGTTCTATGGAATTTTCATAGCTTTACTTCTCATAATTTTGTTTGTTGGACTCTTCATTTGGTTGAAAAGAATACGTGATGATTATTGGGAACGAAAAGGTACAAATAATACTTTCTTCATGTCACAGAGGATAGATGAGTCACATTCATTATGTTAGTAAACAGGGGAAATGTGAATGAATTAATTAAAATTCACGGTAAAATTAAATTATATAATCAAGTGGTGTTTGATGCTAAATTAAATTTTTTCTCCAGAGGCAGCAATTGAGGAACAAGTACGACATCTTCAGGCTGAAGAATTTGCCCGCCAACTGGGCGGAGTACTGAACCAGTATGCTGTTACGTAAGTAATTTCAAATTCGTGATTAGTATATTATCTTGTCGTAAGGTTGCTTCACAAATGTCTAATTATTTGGTAAAATGTACTCCTGTAGTGGTTCTCAAGAGGTGTTAGATACCAGCCATGCGTCGTATCCAACCAGTGACTACAAGCCTCCAGTTTCCCCTGGAGCCCCAGTAGATTCGGATGATTACGAAGATGACGATGATCATCACCCAAAGAGATATGAGGCGCACGCTCCATATCCCCAATATGCAGGTATGATAACTTTTTTTTAACAGTTACGAAATGAACAGCAACTTTTTGCCGTCAAAATATTTTGATCATATTGAAATATTCATACTAATGTCTACATTTTAGGAGGGCACCAATACCAAGACGATCGATATGCGCCTCCACAATATCCCACGCAGCAATATCAAGACTCACAACATTACCAACCAGCTCAGCAATATCAAGATGATCCAAATAGACATTACATAAATACTGGACAAGTCCACTTAACGGATGAAAAAGCCAGCTCTTCCTCATTCGTATAGATCTGAATATAATTTTACAAATATTTTTATGTTATTGTACATACCATTTCTTTGCACAATCTGTTTTTACATTATGTACATATTGTGAATATTTTTAAAGGATTTCTTTCTCATCAGAAACAATCAAGAATCAATCCATTGAGCTTTCTTAAATTGATTAGAGACATTCATTGCATTGTGCAGACTTGTGCCATTGTGATGTCCTTATACATTCCGCGATACTCATTCATTTTTTAATGCAATGCGAAATAGATCTGAACGAGAATTCCAAGATCTGATCTTAAATACTCCGAAGGTAGTTTCCTTATTCCAGGAACAAAAATAGTGTTTTTAGCTATTTCATGCAACTGCAACTGATTTAAAATCACTACTCATCATAAGATCTACATCCTACATAGCTGTTTTACCATTGTTGTTCACATATATTTTGTTCTGCATTCCATTACGACTTTTTTGCAATATTTACCATGGGGAAAAACTTCTAGCAGAATTGACAGTTTGAGAGCTTTCTCGCTGTATAATTTACTGTAAATCTTGTAAGTATAATAAAAATTTTAATATATCCTGATCTGTTACACTATTTTGTGCTCGAAAATCGTCAGAAGTTCCGAGAAAAATCTCGGTAAGTCGCTTGCTGTTCCAGGAAAATTGTTTTGAATGAGTTCTCAGGAGGTAGGATTGTGTCGGAGATAGGATTGTGAACTGGTGGGAAAAAAAGCGCCAAATTATTTAGCGACCTCTATACTTGATTCATATGTTGATTGCCTCGCCACCTACTGGCTATATATTATCAATTAGAAACTTACACATTTAAATTAGCACGAAAATACACAAATATTTTACTTAATTTGCAAATTATATTGCCATTGTTATTAATGATGATAGTCTAGCCACTCATAATGATTAAAGAAATATTATTATTGATTATAATTACAAAGAATACCGTTATTGACTTTGATTTTCGTTCTGTTTAGCAAACAATGGCTCTTTTAGTGATATCAGGTGGACCCACAGCTTCCCTAGCTACCAACTTTGGATGTTGTTCACCATGGTCAATGTGATGTTATTGTGGATAATGAATGATGTAATGTTGACTTTGGGGCCATGAAATAATATCTTTGTCATTGAAGTAAGTATCAAGTTACAAATTTGATTGATATAGGACTTTACGGAGGAAATGTCATGATCAAACCAGGCATTCGGAAAGCCCAGCAGGTGCTGCAACACAGGCACTTAGATCTGATTTGTTTTTGCGTAATTCTGCTCAGCGCATTAGCGTGTAGGTCAGGAATTCATATTTTAGGAGCAACAACTGGTCCAGAAACATGAGTTTAGGGAAGTCTTCCTGAAAACTGACTGCACATAGTTTTGAATTGGATTGGACTCCACTTCAGATATAACACCGGTCCTGGAAAGTGGAATGAACGTAGATTAGATCTATCATCTGGAGTTGGCTTTATTGAGTTGTTCAAAGAAACATAGTAACCCAATTATTCGTTAACACTCGCCCGGTCGCCAATGGTGAGCTACTTTTTTGGGGAGGGGTATGGGTGTGAGTGGGAGGTGACTCCACAAGGACCTTACTCGAATTTGCAAGCTGAATTTTTGTTAGCAGAAAACCTTTCTGAAAAGTTGGAAAGATAAAAAATCATATTTAATGTTTAAAGTGTCTGAACCTTGGCATGCAGATTTAGCCTCACGAGATATTGTAATCTTTAAAATCCGGGCAAGTGAAATTCTATCCGAACGAGTTAATTTTGGAGTCACTCGCCCGGATAGGGAAGTGGCGTCAAAATCTTAGTGAATACACCGCTGTAATCATCCAAAAGCAAATTATTATTCCTTCTGAATCTTTTGTAGTTTTTTTTGTGTGATTTATTTGGGTGAACAAGTATATCTTATTTAAAATTACAAGAATGTTTTCACTTCGTAACAAGTATTTTGTGTTCTGACTCCCAAATCATTATGCAGATAAGATCTGAGATTTTTATGCGCTAAGACAGGTTCTGTTTATTGATCTTCTAATTAGTAAAAATGATTAAAATTTTCCGTAATGGAAATCGCACAAAGACGATTGGGGAAGAAATCAATGATCATTTGATCACTTTGCTTCCGCCATGTTTAATCGCCAAGTTTATTGATGTTGGTTGTCAAATGTTGTTAGGGTATACCTATTATTACGGCAACAGAATCGACCTTACCAGGATATCACTGCATGTTGTTGTCTGCTGTGAATCAATATTGTAAATATATTATTGAAAGGTATGGGCAGTGCGCAGCTGAATTTTAACATCATCAGCTTCTTACTTCCAGTCAGTTCCTCACTGAGAATCGATTTTTTCATGGGATTAACGAAAATAGCATTAAATTCGATTCAAGAACTTCCATCGAGCTGAGATGACAAGTGATTTGGCATTAAGTCATATTAAAGTGTGAAAATCAATATTTGAAATACGGATCCTCAATTAAATTGCCAAGAACTATTGAACGACAGTTATTAGTGTACACGTAATACCATACGACACAAGTTCATAAAGTTCAGTCATAAATATTGTTTAGTTTCCACGCTTATATATTTTCAGACAAAGAATAATTCAGGGTCGATTCTGCTCAAGATGAAACATGGAGATTGCTCACACTCACACGTTGTTCCAACGTAGCAACGTAGTTGTTGAATTTTTACAATGAAAGCATGTTTAATGAAAGTAAACTACGACCCGCGCTACACTGCTCCGCATCAGCTCCGCACAATGGATTCGTTCCTGATGGCGCGAGAAACATATGGCCCTGGTATGTCAACGGTGCCTATAAACCAAAACAAAATTCATTCAGGTGAATACTTCAAATATCTTTCATTTTATTTACACATTCCATCCAGTTTGTAGTTGATAATTTAAATGTGAAATTCTAATCTAGTTTGTGAAGAGATTTCGAAAAATTGCTCTCATAATTGTAGGGTCTTTCGGGAGAGAGGAGAGGCATGCAGATGAATTGTTATTTCGCAAACGGGTCTCAAAGCCAAAGATAAATGCAGAATTCACAGCTGTCCAAAACAACAAGCTCGATCAGTACACAGACAAAGAGAACAGAAAGGTAACGCCAAAGATGCAGTATTGTTCTGAACCTTGAAAAAGTGTTTCTGAACAATGTGATTGATAACCCAAAATTTGTTGAACATTTGATCGTTTTGTGCCAAAACGGTATATTTTTGTTAACGAATGTGGAAAAAGTAACTGCTGTAAAGTGTACACTCGTGAAATTTGAAAGCAAAAGTAATCTAAATATTTTAACAAGAAAGTGCTCCTGCGTGACCGCAAGAGGCATACCACCTGCTGCGTAGCAAGTACTCACCCACTCTTCTGTACTGTCTCCGGGGAGGGGGGTAGGGAAACCCAGTCCCAGCCAGGGGGTACCCCAATCGGTGTACCCCTCAGAAAGAACCTTGGACCAGAAACCAGTGAAAGAACCTGGGATGCGGTACCCCCCTCCGCCCCCATGGGACTCCGAAGCCATGGAAAGAACCTGGGACTGGGGTACCCCTGTAAAAACATAAACCTCCCGTCGTATTACGTACGCGGGCGGCAAATATCCAAAGAAACAAGGAGGTGAGCGTTCTTAGTTTTGAAAAGTAAACAAGATATTTATACTTACTATTTGTGGTCTTGATTCCATCCGTGCAGACTCAAGATGACTCAAAGGTCGGAACTCAAACAAAAACACCGAAGCCGAGGTCATTCAGTGGTGGCACTCGAGTACCCGAGAACCGTACTGGTGAGTCTTCCAATGTGCCTACGTGTGTCCGGATTATCCAAAATATCAATACAGCTGTATCGGTATCCATAACGTGGGAATTTTATGTCCGTCTTGAAGTAATTTTCTTTTCAATGAATTTAACATTTTTCTTCGCGCAGATCAACATAAAGAAGGTGTGGCAAAAGCACACAACTCTATAAAGCTGCATCCACTAAGGGGGTTTGACAACAAGGATCACTTACAAAGATTATTACAAGGTATCTTGCATCATAGTCAAAAGTTTTTTGACTGTGGACCGAGTCGAACTTTTTATGACCACTATTCAGTGGTTAATTTAGAGACAAAATGAACCCTCCCCCATCTAGCGTCACATGTGTATTATTTTCCAATTTTATTTTGTTCTGTAAGTCGTGCATTACCTCACCTATTAGGTAGATCCCAGTACAATAAATGGCGCTTTTGGTAAATCCCAATATTATGTATAATATTGGGAATTACCAAACGGTAAATATGAAATATTAATTATTTATATTATTTACCAAATGCGCCGCACATGTATTTCCTCATTCAGAGGTTTTTTTTGAAAAACATATGACTCATCACTTGCTGTCGTTCTTAAGTGTACATGTAGTTTCAAGTAATTAAATCTCCATCATAGTTGTTCTGCATAATTGGTTGTGTTACCGTGTAGAGTGACACAAAACAATTGTCCAGTCATTCGGGAGACCAATATGTTTTGCAGCGTACTGGGGTCCTGGCTGAAATAGTTTGGACCGCCAAGCCTAGCAGCAATTAAATTCCAATTCTAATCAGAACAAGAAAGTCCTCCTGCGTGATCGCAAGAGGCATACCGACCGCCGCGTAGCAAGTGCTCGCTCTGCAATCCTATCCCGGGGGGGGGGGTGGTATCCCATCCCAACTGGGGGGTACCCCATCTCAGCTGGGTACCCCCCAGTTTGGTACCCTCTTCCCTCCCCATCTCAGCCAGGGGGGTAACTGGGTACCCCCCGGCTGGGGTATCTCCCCCCCCCTCCACTGGGATACTCCCCCCTGGCTGGGGTCACCCCCAGCTGTGGGACTGGGTACTTCCCTGGACAGACCCCCTTGCTATGTGTATGATTTGGGTA
>JBCAUG010705418.1:0-13477 GCA_038406175.1 Haplosyllis leylae
TCCCATAATACTTCTACTGGTCCCATGTCCTTTCCAGGGGGGTACCCCAGTGCTGGGGGCTACCCCAGTGCCAGGTGGGGAGGTACCCCAGGATTGGGCACCCCCCCCCCCCAGCCAGGTCAGGACGAGGGGTACCGCAGGATGCCCCCCCTCACCTGGCCAGGTCAGGTTGGGGTACGCTTCGTGTGGTTTCCTGCAGGAGGACTCTCTTGTCTTAAGATTATTTTCTGAAATTTGTCATTAAGAGACGAATTGTTATGTTGTTATCTTTCTTTGTAGGTTACCAAAGGAGAAACGTTGTCTTAGCATGATTGTGTTGGTGTGTAAATCACCCACATCAGGCACTCATACAAGAAGAAAAAAAAAGTGTAGTGTGTTCTAAAATTATGCTGTGAATGGACGAAATTGTTATAGAAATGGACGAAATCCGAACAGTAGTTAATGTGACTGCCAAACTATTCATTGCGATATTGACGTTTGTTTACTTCTTTTTCGGTCAAAAGACTGCTTACTCTACTCATTTATACTTTTTGTACATACAAGTATTGTAAATAGTGAAAAAAATTATGACCCCAGTCCTTTTGCTGTAAAAATTGCTGTAACTATTAATTTTTTAGATGTTTTGACTAGAAATAAATTACGTGACATATTTCAAGGTTTGACGTTATTTTTCTTCCGTCGCATGCGAAACATAAACACCTTTGGAAATTAATTTCATTTGCAATGCTAATGGGCCGCTCATATGATGTATTCTAGAACAAAAGTTGTTTTTACGGTCATCTTTTTCAAAATTTGTGGTCATTAATTTCAGATGGTCTTAAAATAATAGCATGAAATACTTTCAAGTTTTATATTTGCGGTATCCGGTAATGTACTAAGTTATGATACCAATCAAGACCTGTCGTTAGATAAATGTTTTGCTTCATTGCCAAACAGATTCCTGACTTGAAAGGTTACGTTCTGAAATACCAAACATTCTAAGTGATTTTTCTCCAACAGGTTAGATCTAAAGCTAAAATTTCTTTGAAAATATCTGCTATTTCTGAATCTCACAGTAGTTCTTCAAAGAACAACTTTCCAACCTTCTTTCCAACACTTATTCTTGTTCACCAACATTCAATTGGGTTTTGGAGAAGCCATCAATTTTTTCGACCCCGGCGAAATGGTTAGATGTTTCATAGGGTTTTTAAAATTATTATCCGATCTCCATACTTTGTGCAATTCTGGAATATTGCGCGCATCCGCCAGTTTATCACGATTGAAATACGGAAAGAGTCGTGTATTTTCAAAATTTTACAAACCTTTGTGGAAGTGATCATCGTATTGCATCACATATACGTAAACAATTTTTTTCTGGGCTCAGTAGGTCAATAATACCCAAACTTTGAATTTCCAATCGTTTTGTAAAGAAAAAAAAAAAAACTGCAAAAACAAAAATGCAGCCGTTCTGAAAACATAGACCGCCTAGTCTGCCATCTAGTGTCAAGTGAGAAATATTTATGTAAATCAGATGCTGCCATATTGGTGACATCACTTCTCGGAGCAAAACACAAGCAGAGAGAGGCTGGTCACAATTGTTGAAGTAAAAACACTGGATTATATCATAAATTACAGCCTAAACATGCCACTGGCTGGTAAACAAACTAGCCTAGATGGCAAAAGGGCGAAAAGAGACATAAAGGATTTTTATATCTTCAAGGATAAGCTTGGAACGTAAGTTTTTATTTTAGCGTTTGCGAATGTCTTGTGGAAACATGATGGAAGCTGAGCTGTCAAAATGGTCTGGTCTGCAATTTCTTGTCATGTTCATGATGTTACAATTTTTTTAAGGACTGCAATTTTATTTGTAAGTAGGTGGAATAAATGTGAGCTGTAAACTGTGTGTAATACTCGTGAAAATTAGAAGTTATTTTGCACCAGTGGAACTATACCTTTTGATAAAACATGCTGTAGACATTACAAACCAGAGCCAGAGAAAGTGGATCTATAATTCATGATATTTCTCATCATAAAGACTAAAGCCTAATGGAGAAATCTGCGATGTTTTTGGAAGGTAGGGGAATCAATTTTTGTAGAGAAATTGAACAGTCGAGGCAGAAGTAATGCTTTTACTGTAAGTTGTAATTAGGTTTGCAATAACATTGGAAAATAAAGGTGAACTTACCAATAAATAGGGGTCAGTTCTATAGCCTACACGGTACCTACCACAGCTGACTACTACATATGCTAGGTACAGATAGAAATATTGGGAAATGTAATAATAGTAAGTAAATTGTAACATCATATTCTGTCAAAGTACAGTGTGACATTAATGTCTTAAATGAGATGTATTAGCTTTAATGGGCTCATTGCTTGGGAGCCATTCAGATTTCACCGAAGGCCATGCTTTCTTCAGTTCATTCCGAAACTGTCATCCTTTTTAAGGGACTTTATGAAAACCGTAATGAAAAGAGTCGATTAAAAGAAGATGGAAATCTAAAAATAGCATTGGCAATTTCAGAAATAATATACAGACTTAATTCAATCTTAAATGTTTCAGTCTTTCCAATCCCCCAACTTGGTGGTGGTTTTTAAATGAAGATTGATGGAATAATAAAATCGAAATAATCTTCAAATTAAGACACTTAAAAAGTGTTTTTTGTTGCCATTGATTTTGACTCAATTACTGCGATTATGTAACGAAAGTCCTGGATGATCCCATATTAGACGGGGATTTTATTTTCCTGCTTAGCCGGGTATACTTCGTGTTTTATTGTTCAATTAAAATGTAAATGTTTGAGTTAATCTCCCAATGAAAGCTACGGTTTAATGGTTTCACGAAGTACGTCGATGTTCAATAACATTATTATCGGTTTGTTCATGTCAAATCAAACGCACGCATTGTTGAGTTCTGTGGATTTTAAAAACAAATTTATTAGTGTGAGAAATCGATTACAGTATGGATAAAGCGTGGATAGTGATTGCAGTTGTCATTTTTTGTGATCTTTTTTTTTTTTTTGCTGACTTACATTAATCTACCTGTGCCTTTATTGCACTTGAGAGACTGTGAGACTAAATCTACATGGTGTATCTCGATTTCAGATAATGTCATTGATGACAAAAGATAAAGAACGAATAGTCTACAAAGCGGAAATATGAAAGATATAAAAGATAATTTTTTGGATAAAATAAAAGATAGGTGACCTTGACCTTGTATGGTTGTTACAGGTATGAAGTCCCCCACAATTAGTTTGCCCAGCTACAAATTAATTTAAATTTCAGTTGAAATACATGTATACTGACAACAAACCATGGAAATATCATTCTGATTTTACTTCATCTAATTCAACCCAGATTCCTTCCTGTATTCACCCGTATATTTTTCTAAGGTATTTAAAATTGAAAGTGAAATATTTGAGATCTTTTTCAAAGTCAGGGATCACGCTAATTTCTGGAACGGTTAACCAAAGTTTGGCAGTGAACACCTGGAAGAGTCGTAAATTACAAGAATGAAACGTTTACTAGAGAAAGAGTGGTAGTGGTAGAAGAAAATTTATATATCCTGAATATGTCTGCACTCTTTTTATTCTCGAGTTATGTAAGAAATGCGGGTTATTACGAGGAGAGAATTTATTTTCATCATAATTGCGATTTCAAGGTGAAAGGTTTGGAGATACGACTATCTGTGCAACTAACTCGTTCTTATCTTAAATGCTTGTTTGCGTGAGGAACGATCACCGCCGTTTTAACGCATTGCTGCGTAATGTTGAAAAAAAATATTGCAGTGGAATCTCCATTACATGGCCAATTCACCCCAGAATAATGAAGGCGGCCGTTCAAAATAAAGGTAATTAAAATCTGGCAGCAGGACATGCCACCAAATTTACTAATCGCAAAACTGGAGACGACCGTCCAAAGGGAGTAACCGTAAAAATGAGGTTCAAAGTAACATCATTTCCGTTCAATAGTATCCGTCCACTCAATCGTTAGTTGGCAAACCTCTAACAAGCTATGTCTAAAAAGGAAATTCTGGGTCCGCTTTTGATGTAACTGTCGCCTTTTTAAAATATCCTGATGATTGCATGCATTAATGATTAGCCTTGGCAGTCGAGTTGTTTGTAGAAAACATCCACATTGATCACTTTTTCACTTAAGTGTTAAGAATGGTTTCGAAACTACTTGAAAAAGTGGATTAGACTACGAAATGATCAATAGACATGTAAGGTACACTAAACTAGGTTTTAATAAAATATGGACACCACATTATCAACTATAAACGTGCAATTAGAAATTGATGAGTGTGAACAGTTCTGTCGATTCTAACAACCACACTCGTTTTTATGCAGTTTGAATGGATTTGTTAGGGTTCGTTCACACTGTACGATTTTTTCTGATTGCGACTGCAATTTTATTTGTTTTTGCTTGTAATGGGCTACATAAGAGTTGGTGATGTTGTCGAAGTCGCATGGTGTGAACACTTCTATTGAGTCCTGTACAACCCATTTGTTGCAATAAGAAGAATCGCAATCGCAATTAGAAAAAAAACGTACAGTGTGAATGAGCCTTTAGGGCTATGTACACTGGAAGCCACATCAAGTGAATTCGTTTACGAAGGAGGACTTGACTTCATCATAACGGGCAGATTTTTATCAGAAAATAATGACATTAATATTAAAAAAGCTCAGGCACCACGATCACAAAACGAACGAATTTTTATGAATTAAATTTGCTCGTTGTAGTCACATTAAACTGTAGCTTCCATTGCTTTATTTTCTTTCTACAATTAGAAAAGTATAATTCGCACTGACGGAAAAGAAAAGAAAATTCCGGTTGGGTTAGTAACGAATGGAATGTTTGTTGTTCAGGTGAAGGATAAGTATTATTACAGGAGTGATGTATACCTGTACCACACGAATGGTACGAACACAATACGACTAATATTATTACAGAGTGAAGGTCTTACATGCTACTTAACATCGATTTATCATAAAATAGACCTATCGGAGCCGCAGATACCGAACTGACTTGTGGTTCTCGTGCCAGTGGTAAGTTAATAGGATCGGGTCACAATATTAATTAATTATCACAGTAATTATGGTAATAGGCCTACTACAAGAATACTATTTGTTGTGTTTCTTGGTGAGATGCCCGTATTTAGTCATCCAATGTCATCGTTAAGAACGACCTGTCCGGTTATAGGACGGAACACTCGGAGACATGTGATAAATAGGATTGCAGCTGCAGCAGGGAATCAGACACTAACGAGATAGATAAAGCCTTAGTCCTGCTTATTACGAGTACAGTTAGAACGAGCACCCGGCTAAAATGAAGCCTTGTTCACACGTAACGACACTGAATTTCGGCCCGTTAAAGTTTTAACATTGTGCCAATGGTTGACGGGCAGAGTGGGTCTGGAACCCATTCATCCTGAATTTCGGTCCGAATTAACTAATTGTGTACACCTCTATTGGTTGTCATGGCAGTGATGCGCTCGGTGTCGTTTCGTGTGAATAAGCCTTTAGATTTCGGTTGCAGCAAACACCCCTTTATAAAGACTTTGCTTGTATCTTGTCACTTGTAAGCGACGTCCTATAGTTGTAGTCATCTTCCTTTTACGGTCAACATTACTTTCACACCGATTGGTCGGAATAGGGAGATGACTACCCAAAGGACCGGCAAATATAATGAACCTTATAGGACATGGACCATTGGTACCAACTTTTCTGGCCCTAATGGCACATTCACACTGCACGGAACCGGGACAGGGACCGGAGAAAAATGCCTTTGTATATATTATGCAGAACTGTTCATACTGCACCAGGACCTGGAATGGGTCCAGACCCATTGTCTCCTATTGTGCAAGTCCCATTCCCTGTCCTGGTCCAGGTCCTGGTTCCGTGCAGTGTGAACGCGCCATAATAGTGAGCTGACTGCCCATGGGCATCTTGACCCAGACTTCGGATAAAACACCTGTCTGTCCGGAGATGGAGTATAAGGTATGTTGTTCTCCGATGTCTATGGCATCCGAGTGACCACTTCAGTCAACTCTCAAAGGAACAGGTTGAAAAATGTTACTCAGTGTATTCAGTAACATACGATACCATTGTCTAATCTGGCCGAGTGACACTAGAATCAATTTGCCTGAGTAAAGCATAAGAGTTTGACTTGTCCAAGCTCACTCGTAAATAATTAATTTTTCATTTCTTCTGCCAAGATACCATTTACCAAACAAGGAGAGTACTTTGGAAATTTGCTTGGCCACCAACAGTGCAGTGACCACTGTCCGAGGGCGAGCGTATTACAGACAATTAGTTCAAGGTTTTCATCAGATAACGAATCTTTGCTACAAATATTCTTGATCATTAAGATCTGATAAAAACTAGGATAATAATCCCAATTATTTCTGTAGCATCTACAGTTGTTTCAGCATCATTTTAGGCATCTATTTAATACTGTTGGTATTCTAAATGACATTTTACAAAACAGTAGAACCTCAGGAAAATCGGAGAACCATCTTCTTTGGTAACATTACCATTACCGAATAATGGCACGTTCACACTGCACGGGAATCGGAATAGGACTGGCACATTTGGAGACAATAGATCTTGTCCCATTCCCAGTCCCTATGCCGTGTGAACAGCTCTGAATAATAGTAACCCATTGTTCCCAGTCCCATTCTCTGCCCTGGTCCCGTGCAGTGTGAACATGCCATAATGCTCATTAACACTTAGTTAGTAATTCAGTTGCCAATCACCTCCCGTTTACGGCCAGAAAAATTCTGGTGCGCTAGTTAGCCGGAAGACAAGGGGAGTTTACCAATGACCAGTTTTAGTAATTTCTGTGCAATAATGTGATTCACATTCTCACATAGGTACCTTTAGACACAATTTAGACATCATGACATAAAAGAGACTTGGATGTCCTTCGTAGCAAAAAGTAGATACAACGTACACGCAAACAGAAAAAGTGCAAAAAGAGAGAAAACCGTTGAGACATCAAAGTCATTAACATGCTTTGTGACTAATATTGTCCCTATATGGTTGTGTATATGGTACTTTTAGGGTTCTCCTACCTATTGCACTGTGTAGAGTATACCTACTGTAAGTAAGAGTCTGTAAGCCGCTTCTGGGCTCTTGTATGGCTTTTTAGGCCTCCAAGCATTTACCTTGAGTGTTATGAATAATGTAGAAACCTGTCAGCTGCAGGGACCTCGCACTTGCTCATTTTAAAAAAAGGTGCGCATTGTTTGGGATGGGAGGCATCGTAGCAAAGGTGTGGAATCATCTTTGAAGCCAGAACAATAAGGCGTTGAACGTGAGGCAATTCTCCCAACTCTTTCCATTTTGTTTGTTGAAGTGAGCATTCCATCTTGAAGTCAAATGGAATTGGTGGGCATACCCAACAGCATGTCATCCAACAATTTGTACAGCAACTTCAAGTTTTCCTGGCGAATTTTGTTCCAAAAATGTGATTGCCGGAATGTAGTGCCGTGTTTACCTGAAGATTGGGACCTTTTTCTTTAGATTTACTTTGGCCACGAGCGAATCTAGAACTTGGCGATCATCTTGACTGAAGTATGAGAATCGAAAAAAGGTTTCACTTCATTCTTGCCATTCTTTCAGTCTCTGCGAACCTTCCAGCAGCAAGTGTATAAAGTGAGGTGGAATAAAGTGTAGAACCTTTCTTCACACTGAACAAGAAACAGAAATGGCTAATAAACTGAACGAAGGCACTTCACTGGTGACAATGTTTGGTGTGCCAGGAAAAAGGAAAAGCACGGACCTCTAAGAAACCTTGTGAAAAGTTGTACAGTGGAGTAATAACGGTCCAAAAGTATCTGGCAAAACAAGAAAGTCCTCCTGCGTGACCGCAAGAGGTGTACCACCCGCTGCATAGCAAGTGCTCGCTATTCTGTTCCCATGGGGATATACCAGTCCCAGCTGGGGGGTGTACCCCAATCCCAGCACACGGGGTACCTCAGTCCAACCCAGGGGGTGCCCCCCAGTCCCAGCTGTGGGGATCCCCAGTCCCACCCGGTGGGGGGGGGAGAAAGAACCTAGGACCATAGACCACAGAAAAAAGTGGGACTGGGGTTACCCCCCTCCCCCCCCCCCCCCCCAGAAAAGACCTGGGACCGGAGACCAGAGAAAGAACCTATGACTGGGGTACATCCTCCCTTGTTAAAAGACCTGGGACCAGAGACTGGGAAAGGACCTGGGACCCGAAACTGGGGTACCCCCCCCCATCCCCATGAACACACTGACAAACTGAAATATTACCTTCCCGTCGTACTTCGTACGCGGGTGGTAATAAGGAATTGAACTGGTATATTTTTGGGGAGGAAATCTGTCGAGTTATTTTGTGCAAATAGTAGAATGAGTCCCTTTAGTGTTCACTGAGATGGCTGAAGTGAATTCGCACTGAAGATTAAGTAAATGTTGCTGTATTTAGTAAATGTTTACACTCAGGTAAAATCAGAGAGAAGAAATTCACACAAAGCCGTAAATATAAAAAACGACGTAGCTTGAAAATAGAGGCACAGTGCTTCCTTTATCAGCATCAGCAGCAACGCATTGAGCCTCGACTACATAAAGCTCTGTTTACACGTAGCGTTTGCGTCTGCGTCAAAACTTTAACATTGTGCCAATGGAAAACGCAGGGAATGGGTTCAGGCCCATTCTCTGCGTGTGCATTTGGGTCACCATTACAAAACTCAATACAAAACTTGACGTAAACTTTGACGCAGACGCAGACGCAAAAGTTACGTGTAAATAATCCTTAATAACAACAAATAGCATAAAACATTTTACACTCATAAACGGATTCCGTAGGTGTGAATGTACCTTTCGCTTTCGCATGCGACACATTCAGCTCGTCTGCCATGATTATTAAGTACACGAGCCATTTGGTTGTCCGTGACCAGAGGAATCCTGCAGTAATCAATGGCACGACTAGGGTGCCGTCTCCACCAATAATTAACTCAATGATCAGTCTACCATCGTCACCTCGCACCCGTAAAGTACAGCTTACTCGGATGTCGTGATAAGTGCTTTCATTACCTTGCGAGAAAAAAAAAACAAACTCTGAGCTTGCTTTGAATGTTCTGACTTGCTGATGGGATGACATATTGTGACGGTACATTTAATGAGTTGTGGTCTGCTTACACTTAATAACGTCTGCATTTGCATCAACGTCAAGGTTTGCGTCGACTTTAATATTGTGTTAATGGCGATGCAAACATTGATGCAGAGAATGGGTTTGAACCCATTCTCTGTGTGCATTTGTGTCACCATTCACTTAATACAAAAACTTGACACAAACATTGAGGTTGACGCAGATGCAGACGTTATACATAAACAAACCTTTAGTTACGAAAGAGTAACTTGTTGTGGGCTCGCCAATGAGTCACCTTATTACTGAGATTGAGGATTTTAGCTTTATTTCGCAAAATTCTGGCCGAGGTACCCAGCCACTAAATATATGAGGTTGGTCCCGCTTACAAAAAGTTTGGTTATTAGGAATGTCCAGCTTTTTGTCTCCGTAACGAACATTTCTGATTGATTGATACAAATGTTGAAAAGTTAGGATATAATGCGTACTGATTTTGATGAAATAGATTGCTATTTGCAAGTGGGACTCGGTATACACGGTTTCTTCCTTGCTCAATATTTTTACGTAAAATATTTCGGCAAAGATTATATGGTTTCGGTGCTTTGTCCAAAAATTTTCCGAGCGTTTACTGTGCAGACGTACAAATGTAGCCCTGAAGCTCACACCTTTGACTGAATCATGGACCAACCCAAACAACATGAAAGTGACACGCCCAAAACATGGACAGACAAAGGTCGGACTTTTTATGATGTACTAGCGTGATTACATGTTGAACATATCAAAGAAAACTGGTATAAAAGATCAGTTTTGATTTTATATTGAATGGCACACCTATAAAATGAATTTCTTTGATACATGTATTTTGACGAGTTCATGTCATATAGTTGCGGATCTTGTTTGATCCTGTTTCACCACAATTACAGGAATTAGTGACCTTAACATTAACCATTAAGCAGAGATTCAATCTATCTTTAAAACTATTTGGCGTGATTAACTGTATTCAAGCGAATTTCAACCGGATCATAAAGAGGAAAAAACATCAAGTGGCAGATCAATTCATTTTCCAATTTGTTTGTGCTTGACCAACAGGGAGATTTTATGAATAAGATTTTTGTTGTTTCAGCACACAAGAGGGTTGGGACTGGGCTCAGATTTTTGAGCCATTAATCGGGTCAATCGGATCTATCTGTTTGAATCTCCTGATTATGGTCCAAAAGCATATGAATGAATGCACATCTAATTTTAAGTGTACACTGAACAGAAGGCAATCTTCTCTTTTGAAACTCTCACATCTCACTTGAAGACGGCCAGAAAAATAACTAAACTAAACGTTGATTGATTGCCCATCATGTCTCAAAATCTTCGAATAATAATGTTGCCCAGGGTTTTAAGTCTCTTCTTGGGATAATTTCATATCGTAATACACTGTACCCTGCTTATCACGAATTCTCTTAAAACGATATTTCCTTGCACGAAATCATCAAAAGTTCAGTTGCAATCAAAACAAGAAAGTCCTCCTGCATGACCACAAAAGGCATACCGCCAAAAGCATAGTAACTAACCACTGGTAATGTCGGGGGGGGGGGGGAATGGGGTACCCCTGACCCCTTCCCCAGACTGGACCAGGGGGTACCCCCAGACAGGACCAGAGACATGGCCAGGGAGTAAACCCCCCGCCTCCCCCCCCAAGGTCAAGAGACAGGACCAGGGTATCCCCTTCCCCCTCCCTGGCAACAGACAGACACCTGTGAAAATATTACCTTCCCCATCCTTGGGATGTGGGCCGTAACGAGTAGTTTCCTCTTCACTCGTTTGTTTTACTCGTTCATAGCTTCAGACGTAAGAAGATTTCGAATTTTAGTAAACCAGATAGAAATCAGGTGTACGCACATATGTTGAACACTCTCCCAAATTACGCCAAGTCTGAGTACCTCGTGTGAGTTAATCTGATCCAGAAACAAAACAACACGAATGAACAGACCTGCTTCAATTTCCTACATAATTTGGCTCCATGTTCGTCTTTTGTGCTTCTTCACATTGTATTGCCAAACATTGTGAAGTGCTAGTCGTAATGCATCTGATTTGGAAGCCAGAAATACAACATGATAAGCATAATTACACTCAGTCAAAGGCAATGAATGCTACATTGCCAGCTCACAACAATGTTGAGTATTTGTTCAACTTGAGTAAACCTCACCGCTGGTGAGATACCTACTGACCTCTTGGCGGCCAGCCTTACACTATCATTCATTTTGAAAACGCACACCGTTTTTCAGGTGTCATTTATATTTTTCTGCATTGAAAGCTTTTTAGTAAAGTGGTTGAAATTGCTGGGGTTTTGTTCAAGCTTGTTTTCTCCATTGATCGAAGTGAAAAGTGAAATGTCACCCAAAGAGCTCAAAAAAAAGAAAAAATTCAAATCCATGCCGTTTACTCATATCACAGAGCTAGTAATGATGAGTGATAAGAGCATGGCACAGGTGTATCGTGAAAAAGGGTAGATATATCCCCAAAAATTAGTGCTCCCACAAAAAGTTTTAATCAGAATACGAAATCACAAATACTAATATGAACCACAAGGTAAAAATTACAAATTTGGACCACCAAGTTGAAAATGTAAATACGGACCACCAAGTCGGAATACAAACACTGACTACAACGTCAAATGTACAAATGAATTCGGACTGCTAAGTTAAGCACACAAATAAATTTGGACCACCAAGTCAAGAATACAAATATGGACCATCAAGTCAAGAATACAAATATGGACCATCAAGTCAAGAATACAGATACGGACCATCAAGTCAAGAATACAGATACGGAACATCAAGTCAAGAATACAGATATGGACCATCAAGTCAAGAATACAGATATTGACCATCAAGTCAAGAATACAGATACGGACCATCAAGTCAAGAATGCAGATATGGACCATCAAGTCAAGAATACAAATATGGACCATCAAGTCAAGAATACAAATACCAACCATCAAGTCAAGAATACAGATATGGACCATCAAGTCAAGAATACAGATATGGACCATCAAGTCAAGAATACAGATATGGACCATCAAGTCAAGAATACAAATATGGACCATCAAGTCAAGAATACAAATACGAACCATCAATTCAAGAATACAGATATGGACCATCAAGTCAAGAATACAGATACGGACCATCAAGTCAAGAATACAGATACGGACCATCAAGTCAAGAATACAGATCTGGACCATCAAGTCAAGAATACAGATATGGACCATCAATTCAAGAATACAAATATGGACCATCAAGTCAGGAATACAAATATCGACCATCAAGTCAAGAATACAGATATGGACCATCAAGTCAAGAATACAAATATGGACCATCAAGTCAAGAATACAGATACGGACCATTAAGTCAAGAATACAGATACGGACCATCAAGTCAAGAATACAAATATGGACCATCAAGTCAAGAATACAAATAGGGACTATCAAGTCAAGATTACAGATATGGACCATCAAGTCAAGAATACAGATATGGACCACTCAGTCAAGAATACAAATATGGACCACCAAGTCAAGAATACAAATACAAACCACCAAGTTAAGAATACAAATACCAACCTTCAAGAATACAAATACAGAGCACCAAGAATGCAGATATGGACCACCAAGTTAAGAATGTAGATATGGACCACCAAGCTAAGAATGTAGATATGGACCACCAAGTCAAGAATACAAATATGGACCACCAAGTCAAGAATACAAATAAGGACCACCAAGTCAAGAATACAAATACAGACCGCCAAGTCAAGAATACAGATATGGACCACCAAGTTAAGAATGCAGATACGGACCACCAAGTCAAGAATGCAAATACGGGCCACCAAGTCAAGAATACAGATACGGACCATCAAGTCAAGAATACAGATATGGACCACCAGGTTAAGAATGCAGATACAGAGGACCAAGTCAAGAATTCAGATATGGACCACCAAGTTAAGAATGTAGATATGGACCACCAAGTCAAGAATACAAATATGGGCCACCAAGTCAAGAATACAGATATGGACCACCAAGTCAAGAATACAAATACGGATCACCAAGTCAAGAATACAGATATGGACCATCAAGTCAAGAATACAGATAAGGACCACTAGGTTAAGAATGCAGATACAGAGGACCAAGTCAAGAATACACATCTGGACCATCAAGACAAGAATACAAATATGGACCACCAAGTCAATAATACAACAAGAAAGTCCTCCTACGTGAACGCAAGAGGCATACTGACCGTGGCGCAGCAAGTCCAGGGGGGGAGTACTCAGTCCTGGGGGGGCAGGGGGTACTCAGGTCCGGTACCAGGGGGGGTACTCAGTCCCAGCCGGGGGGGGGGGTAATCAG